>JAUELF010272245.1:0-10804 GCA_031471495.1 Clinocardium nuttallii | reverse complement strand
ACATGACTGAAATCATACATACATGACTGAAATCATACCTACGTGACTGAAATCATACATACGTGACTGAAATCATATATACATGACTGAAATCATACATACATGACTGAAATCATACCTACGTGACTGAAATCATACATACGTGACTGAAATCATATATACATGACTGAAATCATACATACATGACTGAAATCATACCTACGTGACTGAAATCATACATACGTGACTGAAATCATACATACGTGACTAAAATCATACATATTAAAATCATACATACGTGACTGAAATCATACATACGTGACTGAAATCATACATACATGACTGAAATCATATGTGACTGAAATCGTACATACATGACTGAAATCATACCTACATGACTGAAATCATACATACATGACTGAAATCATACCTACGTGACTGAAATCATACATATGTGACTGAAATCATACATACGTGACTGAAATCATACCTACGTGACTGAAATCATACATACATGACTGAAATCGTACATACATGACTGAAATCATACATATGTGACTGAAATCATACATACGTGACTGAAATCATACATACATGACTGAACTCATACATGACTGAAATCATACATGACTGAAATCATACATACATGACTGAACTCATACATGACTGAAATCGAACATACATGACTGAAATCATACATACGTGACTGAAATCATACATACATGACTGAAATCATACCTACATGACTGAAATCATACCTACATGACTGAAATCATACATATGTGACTGAAATCATACCTACGTGACTGAAATCATACATACATGACTGAAATCGTAACTACATGACTGAAATCATACATACGTGACTGAAATCATACATACATGACTGAAATCATACATATGTGACTGTATGATGTGACTGAAATCATACATACGTGACTGAAATCATACATACATGACTGAAATCGTACCTACATGACTGAAATCATACATACGTGACTGAAATCATACATACGTGACTGAAATCATACATACATGACTGAAATCGTACATACATGACTGAAATCGTACATTCGTACATACATGACTGAAATCGTACATACATGACTGAACTCATACCTACGTGACTGAATTCGTAATACATGACTGAAATCATACATACGTGACTGAAATCATACCTACGTTACTGAAATTATATCTACGTTACTAAAAGCATACATACATGACTAAAATCATACATACGTGACTGAAATTATACCTACGTGACTGAAATCATACCTATGTGTCTGAAATCATAACATACGTGACTGAAATAATACATACACGACTAAAATCATACATACATGACTGAAATCATACTACGTGACTGAAATCATATCTACGTGACAGAAATCATACATACGTGACAGTATTCATACCTACGTGGCTGAAATCATAGCATACGTGACTGAAATCATACCTACGTGACTGAAATCATAAATACATGACTAAAATCATACCTACGTGACTGAAATAAAAAATACATGACTAAAATCATACCTTCGTGACTAAATACCATAGATAAGAGACTGAAATCATACATATTGGACTGAAAAAATACCTACGTGACTAAAAGCTAGGCTTCGTGACTGAAATCATACATACTTGACTGAAATTAACATACATGACTGAGATTATACATTCATGACTGAAATCATACCTACGTGACTTAAATAAATAGGAAGTAATTTAACGCAAAACTTTGTTTGACAACCGTGTGCACAAGAAACGATTTTTTTTAATGAGATGTTCTGATTGTCTGACAGCCCAGTGGACAGGCCCAGCCGATCGGGTATATGTATGAGTTCGACTGTAAACCGACGTATCCAGTGAAAGACCTAGACACACCAAGCTGGACGTCTATAGCCTTCGAAGGACAGGTGAGTCTGCGGTTTAGGTCAGTCTCATTAAGATTAGACCAATTAACATCGCTGTGCGGATATTTGATCTGACGAGACCGCATAAAAAGTCGTTTCATATTGCCCCTTTGTATGAGTGGGTTATCATTTATCTGTCCAAGGGTATCGAATGATTAATTATATTCTGCAATCACCGTCTCGCTCTCTCGTTTATTGCATATGGGTTATCTCCCTTGATGATACATAACGAATTACAGCGACAATATGATGCAATGCCAATATGACACGACATGTAATAGGCAGTCATATATTCAAGCGTTTTCTACTACCACAAAGTTTACTTCTGGTCTTAACTTCTTTGTTAAACCGTTATATTTAAGGTGTTATTTTTTGTATATGCTTTTAAAGCAGAAACGCCCCCAATACGAGAACCGGTAGCTCAGTAGGTAGCGACACGGGCTTAGGGGGTTGTTGTTAGAACCCAAAGCTCGTCCAACACTCCTTTACCGTTGTTTTGCAATGTGCCAAGCTTCATACGTCTTCCGCCAATGGGCTATTAGTGTTTTTAGTGATGCTGCCAGTTTATTGGAAACAATTGTTGTATAGAGTTATGTTGTGATAGATAGGACAGCTGACCGCCGTGATATTACTGAAAAAATGTTGAAAACTGCCTAAAACGCAATTATTCATTTACAACCTAAAATATGATATCAGATAAACACCACCTTATACAATTCGTACATGTATGAAGACGTATTTATTGCGGGCCAGATACGGGGGATTGCACAGGTTTTTTCACACTATATCTCTCTTTATTACTCAACCACATCCTATAGTGTGGGTACTCAAAAGAATCGTCTCAACGAGACGATACTTATGAGTACCCACAACATAGGATTGAGGGATAAAATACAGATTTTTGAATACTAAATACTTGCCTTATCTGATATTACATACAGGTCGCTTATCTGCAAGTCAACCAGAATGTTCAAGAAATGGTGTGTGTGGGAAACGCTTCTGTCGAAGATATTAGTAAGTACTGAACTACCCATTATTCCTCCTTACATTTAAAGACAAATAGCATTGTATTACTATTTTATTATTTAATGAAACATATGGAACGTCCAAAATGTGCAATAACAACATGTCCCGATAAATAAATCTCTCAGTATATTAAAAGTGAAAGATACATTTACTCGTCTTCAATGATTTTTCAGATAGCAATTTCAATTATTTTGAAAAGAACTGATTATACCATTGACAAAATACTATCGTAACAAGGAAACGCAGTGTTTCATTGAAATTAAACAATTAGTTTGTTGACCAGGGTCCGTCTTCATCAATCACTTTAAACACCGTGCACTCGTAATAGCTCGACTATGATTCTAGGTAAGTACATATCTCTGGCCCATGTCTTAATAACATACTATGGTTACAAGGAAACGCAGTGTTTCATTGAAATTAAACAAGTAGTTTGTTGACCAGCGTTTCCCACACGCACCATCTCTTGAGCGTTTTGGTTGACTTGCAGATAAGCGACCTTTATATAATAATTCAAAAATCTTTATTTTACCATTGAACCCTATGTTGCGGGTACTCAAAAGAATCGTCCCATTGAGACGATTCCTTTGAGTACCTACAACATAAGATTTGGGTTGGTAAAAAGAGAGAAATAGTGGGAAAATACCTGTTCTCTCTCCCTTATCCTTTAAAAACTGAAGTTGTGTTGCTATCATGATGTGATTTTATCTCTGGCGTGTGTCTTTTTATATAATAAACATTAATTGTAAATCAATTTCGAAGTAGAAAATATATACATGAGCTGTCCCACGAGAAAACCAACATTGTGGACTATGCGTTAAGTATTCACCCGGATCAGCCTAAGCATGCCGCGCAGAGACACTACCAGAGACACCAGAGTCATTACGCTACACCTCTATCCCCCTGATACGGAACACGACTCTAACAGGAAGTTAATATGGATCCCTTTCGAATTCAAGTTATAGAGAGTTCATCACCGCATATTTTAATTTTGAATGTTTAGAATATTTCAAACTTCAACTTTACACAATATCCGATTTGCTTAACCGTATTTGAATGTTCTTACATCGTGAATTTAGTACTAGACTATTAAGCTATGTTGATGAATATCGACACAGAAGTTTGAGAGTCTAACTAATGGCAACCCACGTCAGGCTTTCGTTGTTCCGCTTTTACGCTTAGCTGTCCTACAGATCCTGCAAATTTCATTCGAAATCTGAATATCTCACTAACTAATGATATTGGAGAAATACTTATATTATAATGAGATATAAGTCAGAAAATTAACATTGTGGACTCTGCGTAAAGTATGAACCCGGATCAGCTTTAGCATGCAGCGCATGCTTAGCCGGATAGACACGTTGCGCCTCCTGTGTTTTTTCTGTTTCAGGAATAATTAATCTATACCTCTATCCCCCTGAGACGGAATGTGTTGGCCCGGCTCAGTCTGCGCGGACTGATCTGGGTCAATACATTACACAGAGGTCATAATGTTCGTTTACTCGCAGGACGGCTCATATATTAATATTCCATCCGTTTCATCTGATCATCTTTAAGATTGAAAACGTGTCCCGTTTTCCCTCATTATGTGCTCGGCATGCATGCTCGGTGTGTCTGTCGAAGCTCAGCTGAAGTGAGTGTTGTGAAGGGAAGCCTTTTGTTTAGGGCAATATTGTTATTTAATGATTGTACATGTATATGTAAACATCAAATATCAAAGTCAGATTGATTAAAAAAGCAATATTGTAAAATAACAGAACTGTTTATATTCTTTATATCGTTAAAGTTATGCTACTTGCCTGTCATGTATATTATTAAACGCGCATGTGGGGTTACTGTGGGAGAAACTTAAATACTGTAAGACCTAACAAATTGTGGTCGCTGTAATGCTTGATGCAGTGACTTTAAACATCAGAAAAAACGCGAAAAAAATGAAGGTTACCAGATATTATGCTTTTGATGTTGTTGGAAAATCTGATAATTTTCTCGCCAAAGGCCTCAGATAACACGTTTTCGAGATGTGAAATTCATATCGAAAACTCAAAACAAAATTAGGTTTGGTTTGGTCGAATATAAGGGTGCCATGTTATTGATATCACGTTGGTAAGTCATAGGGTTACATTGTGATGGGCAATAGGGGTGTGCATTGTCGTTGGTGTTTAGATGATGGGTCATAGAAGCGCATTTCCATTGGTATTACGGTGTTTGGGTTATAGCGTTAATAAGGTGATGGATCATAGGGGTTTGCCTTGTCGTTGTTTTTAAAGTGATGGGTCATAGAGGTGCATTGTCATTGGTTTGATGGTGTTAGGATCATATAGATGCCGTGACATAAGTAAATATATATCATACTCTTTACAGTTACAACCACGCCGACAATACCACCAACAACAACGAACGTTAAACCATCTCCGACCCCAACTGTTTCCTTGGTTACCAGCATACTTACCAAGACATCGAATTTACCCAACACCTTTCCTGACTATACTTCTAATATCACCGAATCTGCGGCGACAAATCCGACTTCGCCTTCAACGATAGGGACTGGAACTGCTTCCACTGTTTACCAAAGCAACGTAGAAACTAAGACATACTCTATTACCACACGAGCATCCCTATCTATATCAACTATGTCAGTTTCAGAATTTACTAAAACATCGACTGCTAACACTACCGTTCCCACAGCAACAATGCCAATGCCAGTTTCAGAATTTACTAAAACATCGCCTGCTAACACTACCGTTCCCACAGCAACAATGCCAATACTTGTTGGTACAGGTGTCACTGTAAACAATACTCAAATTCCTTCAAGTAAAACAACAAAGATACATTCTGTAACGCCAACTAATCTATTTACAACAACACAATCAGTTTCTGAATTGAACACCATCTCAACGACAAATAAAGTAACATATATGACACCGACACCAATACCAACAACGCAATCAACAACGAGGTCAACAACAACACCAACAACAACAACACAACTACTGTCTACCCTGCCCCCAGTTATCGGTAAGAAATACTATGGTTGAATTCTTTAACTTATTGCATGCTTTAAAAGAAATTACTATATAAACGATACCAAAACAAACAACACAATCGACACTAGTAAATACTTCCCGGAGTATTCTGGAAGATATTATAGATTGTTATATTTCATTCTGTTATTTTTGCAAGATTTAACATAAATTGCTATTTAAGCATCAACAAGTAAATCTACAAAGCGGACAAAACACTCCGGAGTAAGCGATACAAAATGATATAGTATTATAATTCATTTTTATTGTGACACGATTTATTATGCTTGATTAAGAAAACGACATCGTTACCAACAACGAAATCGATACAACAGGAAACCCTGCCTAATGTAAACGATAAGTAAGTGAAATATTTGATTTATTCCCGCTTCTTCGGTAATGACTTTATAAATTTAGTTACATTAGGGCACATGCACGTTTAGTTTAAAGTCGTACATTAGGACACACGCAAATTTAGGTTAAAGTGGTGCATTAAGACACACGTATATTTAGTTTAAAGTCGTACATTAGGACGAACGTAAATTTAAGTTAAATTCGTACATTGGGACAAACGCAAATTTAAGTTAAAGTCGTACATTAGGACACACGCAAATTTAAGTTTTTTAAAAGTCCTACATTAGGATACACTCAAATTTAAGTTAAAGTCATACATAAGAACATACGCAAATTTAAGTTTGTTAAAAGTCGTACATACGAACACACACACACATTTAGTTTAAATCGTATAACAGGATAGGAGCTAACCAAAGAAACCAGTAATAACATTCAAATATACAGCAAACATAGGCTTTACAAGACAAGTCTACCACAACCTCTGCCATGTTTGTTAAACATACCTTTCACATATTTATGTAAACAATGGGATTAAATCAACAATATACATGTACATGATAATCATAACAACAATAATAACAGTTAACCAAGTAAACTAAATAATTAGGGGTAACAAATTAAACCAAATATTAATGAAACTATTTGTTTAACACGATTCAGAGATGGGTTGACAGGACATACACACGTATAAGAGCATTCTCAATTGCGATTAAGCTGTTTTTGTTGTACGAATTTATCAACGGGCTTGGTTTCATAATAACTCATAACATGAAGCATAAATCAATTACGAACCTGACAAAACATAAATAAATTTAGCAATCACTAGAACACTAAGATAACTCGATACACTGTATGTGTATGGCTAGTCCATTTTGAGCTGAGCATCTTCACAATTAGGGGATACTTATTAGTGTTGCAATTTAAATATCTACGTTATCGAATATTGACTGTACTATTTAGGAAAGTATTGCAATAATGGATCAACATACTTTTGCTATATTTGCACTTATACAAAATGAAAGAATCTTTAAAATAATTAAGTATTTCAGGGGACATTTCCTTGTGTCCAAGTCAACTTCTCACCTATACGAAGCAAGACGGAGGTGCGCTGACACAATATGGAACTAAATGCTACGAACTCGTACCGACAAACCTAATTTGGATAAAAGCCGAGCTGGATTGCCAAGCAAAAGGGGGCCATTTGTTAAGTATCCACACACAAGAATTCCAAGAGTATATACACATATGGGTTAATAGATTCATTGCCGTACCAGCGATATGGTTGGGTATCACCAACAAACGTCAACATGGGCAATTTGAATGGATATCGGGTACTAAGATTTTATTTAGATACATTGTCATTACATATGGCACCAGGTGAGATTCAGTCGTCAGGGTTTAAAATGTTGTTGCTGAAGATAACTTCATTATTTGAATGTTGAGCATTCACCGAACAAACAACCAAGGTTGTCTGTTTACTACATGTTTTTGTTGAGTGTTTGCAGTTTTAGAGTTAACTCGGAAAGTGTCACATCCGTGGCTTACTTAACGACCGCATTACCTCTTTCATCAATATCATCCAATGTGAATATATGTGCTAAAATCATATGACACATGCTACTTTCATTTCTATAAACACACACTAATACCAATATGGCATAACCATTATGATTGTCTGTTTATAAATCAAGTATGGTATATTGCTGTGCCATCATACCGTGCTATAGGCATGGAAAAGTGTTTAGTTTTGTGTGTGTTTGTTTTATAAGGGTTTTACGTCGTTCTGATAATTATTTCAGTTATATTACGTCGACATAATCCCTGGGTATATAAACCAGTACTAGACAAGTAAATGAGCATTGTTCAAGGGCACTCCACCAGGACTGCCGCTGCGAGTAATCAGAACCGGGACGACCGGCTCCAAATACCCGACGCGTACTACTCGGCCACAATTATGTTTTAAAGAGGTATTTTTGTTGTTATTTTATGTGATAGGGACTGAACTAGTCAAGCACGTGGTAATCAATGGTGATTGTGACTATGCATAGTAAACTTTCGGGGTAAAGGATAGACATGACCACTTTGTAAAAAGAATAGCCCTGCATCGTTTCTCTTTATGTCATTTAGGAGATAACATTAGGACAACATTTTGGTACTCGGACAACACAGGACATATTACAGACGACTCTGACAAATGTGGACTCATGATGTTTTCACATCCAATGTTTGGAAAATGGGTACCCGTCAGTTGTGGAAGAACAACTCCAAGCGGTGACCAAGGATCACAGTACGCTTTCATTTGTGAATATCGTAAGTATTTACTTTTTATTAGCACTGGTTTTAACTGTTCGACACCCATTGTACATGTACAACGCCGGCACTTGTAAATTTCATTCTAATATTTCAAATTCCCGTATGTTTCTTTCTTAACTGTCCCACCTCCGTGAACGCTTTGATTTGGTATATTTATATATTTACACCCATACTCGCGTTTATTTCATCTTATCTCATTGCCATATACTCAGGATGTTCGAAATGCACTGTGGTAAAGCCAGGGAATCCATCATGGCTGAATGGTTAGCGTCCGGATTATTTGGTTCGATCGAAAGTCGCGGCGGTAATGGTGGAAAGACCTTTCGTCAAGATGTATTTCCTAGTCTAGTACTTGATTGTTTACCAAGAGAACACCAATTAACTGTCCCAGTGCCATTACTGGGATACTTATCAAAAATGACGTAAAACCAAAATAAAATCAAAACACACAATGCCGCAATAACCTGAACTGTATAATCCTATATTAAAAGTCCCAACCGTGTGCCAGAAACGTTTGGACTTTGAATTATTTCTAAAATATACCTCTCTAATGCAACACAATCTTGAAATATATACATGTCCCAAGCTACAAACATTTGGACATTGTAAAGTATATCTTAGCAATCCATTTCCTTGGTAAAAGTGCAATTGCCAACAGTAATTCAGTAACATCACGACGGCCATTCCATCTACCAATGCTCTTTAAAATCATTGGTACCCTAGTTCGTTTCACGGGATTTCTTTTCATAGCTAAAGCGTTGTTTTCTTTCTGTTTCTTCAGCGATACAAGACTCACAGTCAAATGGACAATTTGTTGGAAAATAAGTACTGCAATACTATGTAGGTTACATCTGTATAAATAAAAATATATAAAATCCTATTCAAACTTACGCATTATGTTGTATTTATTTACGTTTATTTGTCCATATAAACCAAACAAAACAGACCCCCCCCCTAAATGAGAATAAAAGTATATATTTCAAACACTTACATATTGAATGAACAGTCAGAGTTTCTGTCACCTAGTTACCATCATACTTAACGAATACAGACATTACCTATATGTACACAATATGTGTGTTATTAATTTACAGACTGATCGCCAATAAGTCATACCGAGGCTCGCAATACATATTTTTCAAAGCTACAATGCATGTGATTACCTCCCTTGCCAACCAGGTTAGGTAGGCACAATTGATAAGCATTATTAGAGTGTATACGAACAATATGTCATAATTATAAAACAAGCACAAAAATGAGTTTGACAACCATCATTTGCTGAAGATTTAATCTTATCTGATGATTACAGCTTCTGTTTGGTTTAATCATTTGTGTAGATTTGTTTGTTAAATGATAGTTCATTTGTTTTTTCTCTATCAAAATGGTCGACATAGTAGGTGAATAGTTCCAGCTATCATGAATCAAATGGAGTCCAACCGCTATTAAAAGAGTGATAATAAAGGGCTCGTTAACAATAATAAAAAACAATGCTTTCAGAGATATAAACGGGGATGGATAAAAGTACACAATTAACGCGTCAATTAGAACTCAAGAAAATGAATAAAAGTGCTCGCTTATTAGGGGTATATAGGACGAAAGGGAATGAATAAAAGTGTACCAAGAACCATGAAGTGCTGCGTTATAGCCCCTTAATACTTGGCGGCGATCATCCGCGTTCGTAACGCAAATAAAACTGTTACCGCGACCTGTGAAATCATTCCACGTTCTCACGGCTCGCTTTCCACGACATCTCTGCGCTTATGGCGTTTATATTGGGATATATTGGCTTGGCAACAGCGAATCCGATGCGCTCTTACCATGACCATGGGGTTATTACCATGCGTCTTCTACATATATCACTCCTGCACGTTGAACTCACGCCAGTTTTTATAGCAGGTTGCACATGAAAAGCATGGTCGCCATATGAGCTTAGTAAAAGCTTGAGAAACACGCCATGGTCATATCAAGAACCCCATAAATGCAGTGGGAACCTCATAGGCTCACTTGCGCAACATTGGTGAACTCACCGTTACATTGCCCTATCAGCACCATAAGGACTCCGAACTCGTGGTGGGGTCGTTGCAGTTACGCTAGGGTCGTGGTAAGGGTGCCATGAAGTCGCCTTTGCAAATGTTACAATTCTCGCAGTGTCTTTGCCACGCGTGTACTACGTTCATGGAGACTTTACGAAGTTTGTCT
>JAUELF010272234.1:0-10804 GCA_031471495.1 Clinocardium nuttallii | reverse complement strand
GTGTGTTAATTTGTAATTTGTGTACATATTCTGTTATAATGTGTGTGTTAATTGTAATTTGTTTATATATTGTCAAACTGACAAGAAACTGTACAGTTTACGTCAAATAAAATTATTGTCTATTGTCTATTGTCTTATACAACATAATGGTGTTTGTGTAAATAATTCACTAAATATGTTAAATGTTTAATATTTGTCACTTTTTTTACTTTTTGTCAACGTTGTATTGTTCTTTGGATTTGCACTATCTTCGATAATCGAAAAGAACTTTGCGTTTCGTTTCTGTAAACACCTTTAGACATGGTAATATTATATACAGTGTTGAGCACGCTCTTATACGATGGTGTATTGTAATTGCTGATTAAAGACTAAACTTTCTTTTATCTTTCACAATTCTCATATTATTAAGATCTTTTTACCGTTTATATTTGGACCATGTATTTTTCAACATTACCGCTTATTTTGTATTTGCTTCGCCTCGTTGACTATCTATAATAATAATGAGATCTGCAGCAAAGATTATAAATATATAAATAAAATGTTTTTGTCACCAAATTATCCGATTTGTGTAGATGTTTAAAGTTAATAGTCATAACAAAAAGAAATATTATTATATGCCCAGTACGCTACTAGGTACTATATGTGCTAGGAATAAGTAAACATATGCGGAAGTATTCTCATGTTTAAACTAAGTGTATAATAGATGTTATAATAGTATGTATATGTATTTATCACATAACAATACTTTTATCCGATCTAATATACCAATTACGCATTTCTTTATGTGTCAAACGTGTAATATAACATGACCGAATAACTATTTCTGTATTCATCCGCGAATGCTTTACATTATATCCGGTAAACACAAACGTCACGATAGATGGACGAGGTAAAGGGACACTTATCAGTCATACAAGTATGTGTTGTGTGATTAGTTAACAGTTTATTAAGTATAACATGTTGGGACCATTCTCTGACAGCTAAAAACCGATTTTCATTTTGTGTTTCGTCATGTGATAAAACAAATCTGACATTCGTTGTCATTTTATAAAGTTTTATTAAACTTGTCCACAGAAATGTGTTCTTGGACTCGTTTGTTTAAACTATAAATGAAATATCAACAAATGTCAGATCCTATACCTACATGCCATTTTTACTGTATGTATATGTATCAAACGACATGCCATTTTTACTGTATGTATATGTATTAAACGACATGCCATTTTTACTGTATGTATATGTATTCAACGACATGCCAGTTTTACTGTATGTATATGTATTCAACGACACGCCATTTTTACTGTATGTATATGTATTCAACGACACGCCATTTTTACTGTATGTATATGTATTAAACGACATGCCATTTTTACTGTATGTATATGTATTTAACGACACGCCATTTTTACTGTATGTATATGTATTCAACGACACGCCATTTTTACTGTATGTGTATGTATACAACGACACGCCATTTCTACTGTATGTATATGTATCAAACGACATGCCATTTGTACTGTATGTATATGTATTCAACGACATGCCATTTTTACTGTATGTATATGTATTAAACGACATGCCATTTTTACTGTATGTATATGTATTAAACGACATGCCATTTTTACTGTATGCCATATTTGCTGTATGTATATGTATTAAACGACACGCCATTTTTGCTGTATGTATATGTATTAAACGACATGCCATTTTTGCTGTATGTATATGTATTAAACGACACGTCATTTTTGCTGTATGTATATGTATTAAACGACACGCCATTTTTGCTGTATGTATATGTATTAAACGACACGCCGTTTTTACTGTATGTATATGTATTAAACGACACGCCATTTGTACTGTATGTATATGTATTTGTATGTTTTATCTGACTATGAGCTTGTACGCTTAATGGCAATTAAAATTTCTGTTCTATTCAAAAAGAGCAGTTTCTGCCTTTGCTACAATGTTTTGATACATTTCCAAGTAATTTTGCCTTCATCTAAATATATTTTCAATTATGTTCACTAAGTTCTCACTGTTGTCTGTTGCAGATTTGTTGTATGTCGGAATAGGTTTAACTCTGTTCAATATTTGCGCTCCCATAATACCTGCATTCAATATTTGATCCGTTCGCGAGAAAATCAACAATATGGCATCTGCGTAATGTATCGACCAGGAGGCGAAAAGTGTCTATCCGGGTAAGCCTGCGCGGCATGGCGGGTCGACACTTTACGCAGAGTCCACAATGTTGGTTTTCTCGCAAAACGGTTCATTTGACGGGTGCAGTCGGTAGTCTATTCGCCAATCATATTGCAGTGTTTACACTTCTGGTTTCTTTTTTTCTTTTTTTAAAACATGAACAGTTATAAAACAAATACCATCGTTCCCTCTCTCATTAGTCTCTATTATAGTGTATCACTGTAATTTTGCATTATTATATGTATATATATATTTAATAATAGAGCTTATACTATTTACCAGAGACATATAAACACTTCTTTTTATCTGTATCTGTATCTACATAAAGTAAATGTAAGCCAATATAGGAATAAAGTTATAATAAGTACGAATGAAAACTGCTCACACAGAACGCAATGCAGGTGTTACTCCAACTTTCTTAAGATAACTGTTAATCGCAGTTAAAGCACTTAATGTAAAATAAATAATATGAAAAATAACTTTATGTATAAGAACTGTACAAATATTAAACTTAAAACGTATGTCCGTTTCTAACAGCACACTCACATCACATTCACCGTGTTCTAAATGTAAAACGATTCCTATTTATTCTAACATTTTGTTATCTATCCGTACTACGCCAACTTTGGATGTTTATTCGAACTTAATTTGCATTTTTAATGTTGAATCCTATTCTTTCTGTGCCATTTTAAGAAAAGTCTGATTTGAAAACATTTTGGAAAACTTTCAAAGTATTTGAATAATTGAGGGTTAAATCTTAATACACAGTCGAAATCATTTTTGGAAAAGAAAAAACTGTTCGCTTTTAGTAAGTTATGAGAAAGTTCATCTTGTGCATCAATGTTTCCTTAAGACGTAATGCTACCGATTGGTCTTTATGTGGAAAAGGGTTAACAATTCGACGACTGATAAAGTAAACATAGAAACAAGAAGAAAATTATATGGCCGTGAATTGAATGAGTTCAACGGAATACTGAATACCCAATTTGCATGTTTAATTATCACTATGCAAATAAAATGTATTAGTCGGCGACTTATGTTACCACATTATGTAGGCGACCTAGTGACCATAGAAAATGAAAGAAAGGTCGTCGTGTTTGCACGAAATTCTACGGCTAGAACAAACAGTCCATCGTTTTATTTCTTTTCGTAAAAGCATTTATTAAATAATCGATCAATACATGTATGTATAATTCAGCCGTTCCGCAAGAAAAGCAACATAGTGGACTCGACCCGGATCATCCTAAGCATGCCGCGCAGGCTGACACGGACAGACACTGTTCGCCTCCTGTTGATTTTCTGTTTCATGAATCATTACTCTATACATCTATCCCCTGAGACGGAATGTGTCGGCCCGGATTAGCCTGCTATGACTGTGCAGGCTGATCGGGCCGATACATAACACAGAGACAATAATGCTGTTTTTCTCGTGCGTGGGAACGCCTTAAATGTATCATTAACCATTTTTCACCTACAACATATCTACAGCAGACGGCTTGGAAAACATCACTTCAAGTATCTTAAAAACTCGAAATATGGAAGTAAGTTGAGATACCAGTAGCATTTGTCATGCTATTTACAAAAGTCGTCTGCTGCATATTTGTAAAAATGCATTTAAAAGTAGAAAAGGGTTACATAATGTATTTTGAGAGTTTGAAATATGTAAAGGTACGAATATTTAATCACGTATCCATATTCTAATAAAAAAGGGCTTAAAAATTAACTGCATTAACGGATTTAGGTCCACCTTGAGTCAATAATGATAAACTAGAATGAAGTCATAAAATTGAAATTTTCTGGATCGTAAGCAGAAAAATGCAAAAATGATATGCTTGTGTTGCCTGTCTTACAAGGGTGACCCAATTGGTTCACCGCGACGTCATCTGCGGCCCGTCTGTCAACACGTCCGTCCGTCCCTCTATCCGTCACGCTCACGCTCTCACTGATTAATTAGCAGCTGTTGTTTATGATCTTTCGAAACAAATTAGTTATATAGACGTGTGTTTCTTTAACCATTTCCTGCATACTACCAATATGCAGCAACTTTTCGAAAACATTTAGACAAAATCAAATTATAATTATTATAAAGGGTTGAAAACATTGTGACAAAACGTTGTCTGCTTTAGATGCGTTAATGTGTAGACCTCTAAGTTGAAAGCGGATAGGTTACTGATAGTTCTCGTTAATTTGAATTCTAACTATTTGCCTGATATACTCGACACTGACGCAATTGTTGCATATAAGATTAAGACAAAATACTGGGTAAAGGAGGCTTAACTTTTAAAGCACAATACGAAATTTCCAATGACGTTTTAAAATCTCTTGAACAATCTTGATTTAATTAACAATAAACATATATACGGATATTTGTTAATTCGAGTTGTAACTATTTGCCACACTGTAGCATCAGTGTTAGCTTATGAAAAAGAGTGGGTAAAGAAAAGGCTTGACTTTTAAAGTACAATAACGAAATTTCCAATGACGTTTTAAAATCTCTTTAAAAATCATTATTTAATTTACGATAAACCTATACATGTATATTCGTTTATTTGAGTTGGAACTATTTGCTCGATACTCGACACTGACGCAACTGTAGCATATTAGCTTCAGACAAAAGAGTGGGTAAACTAAGTTCCAACAAAACGTTTTAAAATATCACGATTCCGATTTTGAGAAAATTTATCTTTTCATGTGATGATTTCAAAGAAATCGACCTAAACATAGTATAACAGGTAAGTGAGTTGATATAAGTTGAGTGTAAAAATAGATGGGATATCTCAAATAGATGTACATGTATAGACAAACCTTTGTTAAAGACCACGTTTGTATAGGAATTCCCTGTCTATACCAACCACGCGTTCTCATTTTCTGCATGAATCACCCTGCAATTAAAGACCACATGTGAACAAAGACCCGATTGGTCTCTTCCTATGGGGGGTCGTTAAACACAGGTTGGGTGTAATTTGAAAGAAACTCGATCGAGTGATTGGTATTCAGCCGTGTGCTAGTTAAACTTTTTAATTTGTGGATTCGCCTAGCACTCGCACGAGTGCCCGGAGGGTAAGGATGTTGTTTATATACCCCTGGGGATTCTACAATGGAACGTTACAGATATACATTTACAGACATAGAACACAAGCAAATTAAATAATAATGATGATGATGATAATTAAATAAAAATAAAAATAAAAATAAAATTAATGATAATAACTGTATCTAATTTATTATTTACTGCTTGCAAAGACAATTATTTGTTTTAAGAAATGAAATCTGAGTTTGCTTACTTTAACCAACCTTTTATCACGTGGTTTTAACTACAGCAGTGTTATTGTATAGTGTACTTATCTAAATAATCGCTATAAACACAATGGTTTTATTATCCAGCCTTCTAAACGCTTGCCGTATTGTTTAACGCATCTGTAACATAAGACATTTGAAAACATTGTGTTAAACTGTAAAAATTCTCATTACAAGCAATTATTTCTTTCGCCACAATGTGTTCAAACCTTTTCAATAATTAATATTTCATTAACGAATCACAGCATCGCAACACCTTTCGAAAGTAGCAACACATTCTAAAATGTTCGTGGATTTAAACATCAACAGAATCACGGCATTGCATCACTTTTTGAAAGTTGCTTCATATTCTAAAAGATTTATGGATTTTACACAACTATTACATACACCAGTAATATATCTTCCAATGCTGACAATTAAACCTGAACGAAATTCCAAAATTCATATTGAATCTTAACATTTTCACATGGAATCTTAACACATTTCCAATATTCACATCACACCTTTACATATTTTCCGAAATTCACATGAAATCTTAACGAAAAAGTTTACAAAACTTTGATTCCAAATAAATATTATTCCAATTCATAGATAACACGGCTTTTTCATTTTTATTTCAACAGACGTCAGGTTTTGTTTATTCAGATACCCTGAATGTCATTAACATATTTGTACTGAAAATAACACTGAACAAAATAACCACGGATCAAAACAGTTGCATCGTTGTGTTTCTCTTTCTGACAACAGTGCCTGCACATGGGGAAATTAACAATTGTATATGGATAAACACTGAATAACCAGCAAATGCATTAGGTTTGTAAGGTATGATCAGAATTTGCACTGCTTGCCTTATACAATTGGTGTATCCTGGACTTTAAATGTACCCACCAGAAATAGTTTTAATATCATACGATACAGTGATCAATACTTGTCTAGTCTAAAAAATCTGTACACTTCGTACGTTTTAAACAGGCCTATTTTGTCATGGTCCAGTTCGCTATAGTACCCGTCAGAAACCTAGATACGGTTGGGATTAATTATTCTCTCTCAAACATGATCTCGCTTATTCGGAATGTAAACCCTATATTGTGGGTACTCGAAAGAATCGTCTCGACGAGACGATTCTTTCGAGTACCCACAACTTAGGGTTTGGAGGTGAAATAAGACTGTTGAAGATGAAATATTCCCGTTATCTGGCGGTCCGGACCTAGTTAATACCTATGATGTATGGATATTCGAGTGTCTGAAAAAAGACTTAACCCTTTCCCATGTGCAGACGTTTTCTGTCGCTGCTGCAGCAGACGTCTTTAATAACATTGTGGCAAAAGTAGTATGAGCTCGAAACGTGTAGGTTTATCTTTTTTCTACTATGTTCTCAACTTCATTCAATAATTGTTCCTTCATTGTTTTAGAGTTTCATATGTTTGACCAATTACTTTCAAAAACGTCTACTGAAGATGTGATGTGTGGTGGAAAGGGTCAAATCTCTTAACATTTCAATAGTTGATTTCGCTAGACTCATTCTAGAGTCGTCTGCTTCGAAAATATCAGAAGACAATACGTGTACAAAACCGGAAAGTATCAATCAGAAGACAATACGTGTACAAAACCGGAAAGTATCAATCAGAAGACAATACGTGTACAAAACGGAAAGTATCAATCAGAAGACAATACGTGTACAAAAACGGAAAGTATCAATTTGATACAGAGTTGAACGCATCGTGCGAAAAGGAGAAATTGACGTTTTGCATTTTTATCTTTTATTAAACTTTTGTTTCCTGCAGATGTCGACTTAATGAAGTACATGGTTCGACCACTTCTCTTCTTAAACATATTTTACATCTTCAGAAGTTTAAGTTCAAAGCATGGCTCTTCGTCACACAGGTTTTTTTTCTGCAATGCGTCGAAAGATAAACCGTTTTGTGACAACGACTACCGGCCATTACCCAGACATGAAACATATTACTTGTCGGCGTTCTTCTTCATATTTTGTTATATCACAAATTGGTTTTGGACACGGTATGCTGAATGTAACACACGTTTGGGAAACTCAAAGTTAGCTCTTTAGCATATTTTCGCTATTCAACTGATTTGATGTATTAGGGTGTTACGCCGCTTTCAACAATATATTAGTTTTATCGCGGCTATAGTTCATTTATCCATGATCCCTGGGTAAACAAACCAGTACGAGGCTAGACAATGTGACTTGCCCAAGGGCACTCTACCATGACCGTAGTGCCGCGACCGGGGATCGAAACCGGGACACTCGGTTTCGAAATCCCAGACGCTAACCACTCGACCACAGCGGATTCCTGATCTGAACCTATACTGTTTAGAAAAAACAATTTATACCCTTTTTTTCATTCACTGACTCGAAAGTCGAAGTATACCAATGAATTTTACAGTAGTACAAAGTCCCTTGGAACAGCTAGACGTAAAGCAAATGTGGGTCCCTCAACGTGTCTTATTCTACACGGTTCAGAAGAAACGGCAACTTGTTCACCTTTATCATGCTCTGGCCACATTTACTGAATTGTTCCAATGTATTATACAGTATAGTACTGGTTCCTTCAACCAGCTAAACGTGAACACACATGTGGGTCCCTGTAGGTATCTTATCCTACACAGTTCAGAGGAAACGGCAACCTGTACAGTTTTCACATGCACCGGCCTAAAATGCAGAATTGTTCCAATGAATTATACATTAATATAGATCACCATGACCAGCGTTCCGTGAAACGATCCTGGTTCAATGCATTGTCATCAGAGATTGGAAATTATAAACGAAAAATCGATGGTAGTATAAGTGGGTATATGAATCCATTATAACTGTATGGATACTTAACAACCTTGTATTACGTTGTAGTCGTGGGTTATTAACCCTTTCTCACATAAAATAAATCCGCAGCAAACGACTTTGAGAACAGCTCGACTCAAATATTCATATGAGTTGAACATCTACATAAATGGAAATAGTATTATTGATAGATTTAAAAAACATTCTGGCAAAATAGGAAATTTATCATAATAAGCTGACTAATCCGGCCGACTCATTCCGTCTCAGGGGGATAGAGGTATAGAGTAATGATTCCTGAAACAGAAAATCCACAGGAGGCGAAAAGTGTCCATCCGGGTAAGCTTGCGCGGCATGCCTAGGCTGATCCTAGTCGATACTTTACGAAGAGTCCACAATGTTGGTTTTCTCACGGGACGGCTCATATATGTAATTATGGTACTCGACTTTTCACTCCCACAGCCTCCCACAGCCTCTCTTTAGTTCTACTTCCCGAATGTAAGGCCCAGTCACTCATTAGTGAGCCCTTGCATGGGAAAAATGTTTTCTTTTTGGAACTGTAACGATCCAGATCAGGCTGTGCAGCCGTAGAGTCTAATCAAGATATAAACTGTTTCCATTTACTTATAAAGACTTGTGGTCGAGTGGTTAGTGCAGACTGATCCGGGCCGACACATTCCGTCTCCGAGGGATAGAGGTATAGAGAAATGATTCCCGAAGCATAAAATCCACAAAAGGCGAAACGTGTCTGTTCGGGTTAGCTTGCACAGCATGTTTAGACTGATCCGGGTCGATACTTTACGTAGATACCACACTGTTCTTTTTCTCGCGAGACGGCTCTTTTCAGTAATAACGCCTTGCCAAAGAGCATTCCAACTCGACCGACGCGATCGGATATCGAACCCGGAATGCCAAGCAAGTCCAAAATTCCCCCCACAATAACCTCTTGCTCTCTATGGATACCTATATATACTACCACATCGGATGTTCTGTTTAAAAATTCCCCACAAAAATCTCTCGCTCTCTCCGCATGCCGTACTGTAGTTGTATCCGTGTTGGTTTTATTTTGACTGTATTGGTGTTCGATACATTTACCGATATACAAGCAATGTTTCACCAATAGGTAAACAGTCTATGTGGATAAGCAGCCGGTTGCTTTGAAATAATGTTGTGTGAAGTATTGGTGTCAGATGGCCAGGAAAAAACATGCGTAGATGAACTGACAGCCGTAATATGACTGAAAATGATTGAAAACGGCGATAAACTCAAGCATCATTTGGCCGAGTGCACTCTTGGTCTAATACTTGCCACAATATATAGCCGTTTACAAAAGGAAAGGAAGTTAATTTGTAATGAAACACTTTACCCTTTCCGACTTGTAAACACTTTTTTGACGCCTCTGAAACAGACTATTTCTTTTTTAAAACAGTGTTGTATTGTGAGATGAGCCGGCCCACGAAAAAAACGGTATGGCCTATGTGTGATGTATCGATCCAGATAAGCCTGCGCAGGCTCATCCGAGCCGACACATTCTGTCTCAGGGAAAGATATATATATAGTAATGATTCCTGAAACAGAAAATCCACAGGAGGCGAAAAGGAGTCTGTCCGGGTTAGCATGCGCGGACTGCGCTGGCTTGTCTGGGTAGATACTTTATGCAGAGTTCTCAATGTTGGTTTTTCTCGCGGGCGGCTCTGATGTTGGTCACGATGTGAAATTGCTACTTTTGTCTCAATGCTCTCAACTCTGTTCAATACTTATACATTCATATTTAGATTTTATTTTCATATTTTAATCTAGATGTTTTCAAAGCCGTCTAATCTAGTACAGATTCGTTGTAAATTGGAAAAGATAAAAATCTTGATTTCGCTTTTTTTAAATCCATTTAAAAGCAGCACTGAAATTTATAGGCTTTTACTGCAGATGTTCTTGTTTTTTTTGGAAATGAGTTTACTTTTGCAAATGATCTACGAACGAGAAACAAGCGGTGTAGACCAAATCAGGCGTAGCTACACACCCTGGATAAAACACATCACCACAATGGTAGTCTTAAGTGAGGATATGGTTTTAAACAATACAAGTTAGAAATGAATATGTATTATTCATTAATGTTTATGCATGTATTATGAGGGCATTTAAACCGCCTCTGTGTTGTTACGTTTAGAGCGTCCGCCTCGATACTGGGATTACTGGGTTCGATCACCGATCAAGGCCCTTAATTGGATTGATTGATTGATTGGGGTTTAACGCCGTTTTCAACAACTTTTCATTCATATCACGGCGGCCAGTTCACCTATCCATGTGTTTCATAACTTTCTTACACCAGTGCTACACACAACATCGTTTCCAAGCAACTAGTATGGCTGCTTTTACACATAGACTGTTAGCGGGCATTGCGACTGATACGTTGGTTTGATAATCAGTTTATCAGTATTAGTTTATCTTCGATGTTCGTCATATGACTAGAATACTGTTGAAATGGTTGATTGATTGATTGGTTGGGGTTTAGCCGTG
>JAUELF010272223.1:0-10804 GCA_031471495.1 Clinocardium nuttallii | reverse complement strand
CATTTAATACGAGAGGTAATACATTACCAGTCATTTAATACGAGAGGTAATACATTACCAGTCATTTAATACGAGAGGTAGTACATTACCAGTCATTTAATACGAGAGGTAATACATTACCAGTCATTTAATACGAGAGGTAATACATTACCAGTCATTTAATACGAGAGCAGCACCATGTAGTATTATATTATTTTCTAATTTTTATTGTGATCGCCTTTTGTCAGCCATGCATAGTCTGTCGTGCGTCAATTTCTTCTCCTCAGTAACCAATGGGTCAATTGAGATAAAACTCCACAGAAAGCATCCTTTCAATGACCTCACCAGAAATCCTTCAAATTTTGGGATCCATGCAGAATTCTGGTTTCCATGGCAATGAAACGAAAAAAAATAGTTCAAAATTCTCCTCCTCCCAAACTGGTTGGCAGGTTTTTCAAATAATTTCTAGAAATGTTCCTTAGATGACCCTCTTTCAGATTCCTTCAAGCCATGTTGATTGGTTGAAAAACATGGTCGCCAGGGAGGGGGGGATATTTTGCATTATATGGCTATAGTGAAAACTTAAAAATCTTCTCCCCCAACAAAAGTTTCAGGCCGATTTTCAAATCATTTTGTAGAAATGTTTCTTAAGTGACGCTTTATCAGATCCTTCAAGCCAAGTTGATTGGTCGGAAACTACAGCCGCCAGAGAACGGGGCTTGTATTGCTTAAGTGAAGAAGAAAAAATTAGATGAGCAATCCAGGGCCATCATGGCCCTCTTGTTTTACAAAGTACTCTGAACCCAAAAGCTTTAAAGTAAAAGAAGAATGCTTCAATCAATGTTCACTTTATTGATGTGTTAGGAGTAATTTAGCAGACAACTCGCTGAGAAGCCACCAGTGGACCCAGAGAGTACAAGTTCTCTGTCTGACCAGACATATAACGTAAATAAAGACAAGAAAGTTGACTGTGTTTTTCAAACTGCCGTGCGAAAAATATCTTCA
Organism: Clinocardium nuttallii; assembly: GCA_031471495.1. NCBI lineage: Eukaryota > Metazoa > Mollusca > Bivalvia > Cardiida > Cardiidae > Clinocardium > Clinocardium nuttallii. The sequence goes on along the minus strand of JAUELF010272223.1, from coordinate 9,820 downwards.
AGGGGAACATTCTTGCCAAGTTAGTTCTAACATGTCATACTTAAATGATTGACCGATTGCCTGGTCGAGTCATGGCAATGTGATTTTTAAAGTAAAGTTTCAGTAGAAAATACCTGTCATTTCAGAGTCCCGCCTCCCATCCCTGCGTTGTCACCCAACACTTAACGTTGAAATAAAAGTGAACGTTGCATCGCATGCGCGCCCGTACTTCAGGGCGACAGTGTATATCACATAAACGTGAGGAATACGCAAGGCGAGTGCTTTTTTCTGGACGAATTAAGGGTATTGAGATTATGAGGTATTTAATGACTGGTAAGTATTTTCTAATAAAAATATCTTTTACTTTAAAAAAACTTCTTTTTAACCCTGTTAAATACCAGTTCTCATTTCAGCCTTTCTGACATGCAGAGGCATTTTTAAACAGATGACACTTGAAAATATTTTTGCATTAAAATGAATTGCTTGTAGTACATAATTTCTCCTTTTGCTTAAATGTTTTTAACTTTATTTAATAGCTATATTTCATTTATAGAGATTTTCCATACAAATTACTAATCTGCATTAGGTATAAGGTTAAAATTTGAACATAAACTTACAAAAGAATCCACTGGAATCAAGGGTTAAGGCATAACTGAAAACCATGTGATTGAGACATTGATAAAAATCTTCTAATTGATTTTTGTTACTTGCTGAATTGTTTAGACATTATCCTTCGAGTTTATTGAATATTTTAATTAGCATTTTGACTTGTTTACTCATGATTGATTTACACAATGGCTATTTGGAGTTTTTGACTCTTTAAGTAACACCCAAAAATCTAATCCCTTCCGCTGGTAGTTTTACATCTCTTCAGCAGGCACTTATTCATGCTTTCGTGAAAAGGAATCAAAGTACTGATTGGAAGCCACCAAGAGAAAATTTAGCACAATCACTCGTATATAGATCTGATGACTGCCCCATACAGGTCATCTTAGATTCAACTTTGCTTCAGCCAATTTAATTATCGCTTACCAGATTATTCTGTGTAAAAAAGGTTTGATAATTTGCATAAACAAACAATATATAACATAATCTGATAAAGGAAATATTGCTCACTTGGAGCAGTTTCTCCCTTTAGCATCAATTTTATCAAAAGTCAAAAGATTAGAGGAAATCCTGAATTTAAGACACTAGCTCGATTTTGGATAATTATTCAATAGTTTTCTAGAGAAAACCACACAAATCTTAACCAATTCTCACTCGAGTACACATTGTTATGTATACTTCTGCAGCAGACCACGTTTGAAAACATTTTGGCAAAGCAGGAATTGCTTATGTTTCAGCTCTATCAAATAAATATGTTTAGAAATAGATTTGCCCTACTTTTTCTGATGTTCTAATTAAGTAGTCTGTTACAGATTTGTTGGATGAGGGAAAGAGTTATTATTCAACATATTACATATTCAACGGACTGTTTAACAAATTTTTTCCTAAAAACCCTCATAACCTGAAAGAAGTAAAAATGGTTGTGTTCTTGAAAAACTTTATTTGTTTGTTTGTTTTGTAGTGGCTTTATGTCATTTTCAACTGTATACTCAGTTGTACCATAGCATCAGAACACTTATTCACAATCCAGTATTATGTTAGAACATGTGCCTTGCCTAATGGATATCCACCACGAGACCTGTGATTGACATCAAACCTGGGATGCCATGTCACAAATTTGAAAACATGATGGCTATACATTGGGAATATATTAATAATATTATGTATTTTATAAAAATTATATCATGATATCCTGGTATTTTAAATAACCTAGTAATCTTATTTTTACATAAGATGAGTTATCCGTACAACTAATAGTAAAGTAATAAATTTATAAATCCCTGAAAATTGTGACCCAAAATCTGTTCTTTTCAGTTATATTATAAATTATTTTGATCACATCACATGAAAATCATCTTCTAAGTAACTGACATGAAAAGTGCTCATGATAATATTAAGATACATGTACTGTCAGTTTTGGATCATAAACGTTCTTTGAAAGCTTCAACGAAATACTCATTCAGCTCATTGGAGAACAGAGACGATTCTGATTTGACTCCACTGGATCTTTCCTGGTCGCTAAACTCTGAAGCTCGTTTTTTGTGTGACATATCAAATCCTTATAAATATTCAACCAAGTGGCTCAGGCCTACACTGAAAATATGACAAATAAGTCATAACTATAATTACAGCTAAAAGCTTTTGTAACCCTGGTATCCACATCAAAAAACAAATTAAATGGACCGTACAATTGAAAATCCTAACTCCATCCAAAATTAAACCTGTTTTGTTTGTTTCAAACCTTTTTTATGCCACTTTCAACAACATTCCTGTTATATTACTGTGATTCAAGAGTTATTTACTAAACAACATTCCTGTAATATCACAGTGATTCTAGAGTAGAAATGATTCGGAGACCAGTGTTAGAGCTGCTTTGCAACTACCTATCACTAGTCAACCTGGTAATGCTTGCAAGCAAAACCAAATGCCGTGGCGAGACAGGTCTTAGCGATGACGCGACCGGGCCAGTCAGTCATTTTGCCATGACTCGACCAGGCATCAGTCAGTCATTGATACCAGGTGTTAAGCAAAACCTCCTGGTCGAGCCATTAAACACACTTCTCATGTATAAAGTCCTCGAATGTATACAGGGTACCAGTGACAAATGTCATCAGACAGAGTCATTTAAGACCCGTCGACCAGGCAACGTCGTCGGACAGCCTCATCACCGGTATGGGTTATGTCTTTGGTCAGAACTCCCAATCGACCTGGTAAACTCAATTTGACTCAGGATTACTCAGATCGGGTTCCATGTTTACGCGATTCTACTGCGAATCCTTCAAAATAAAATTATACAGAATGCCAATTGAAAAATGTCCTCTGCCATTTCAAGACCAAACTGAACACGACAACCGTGCAGGATTGCAGCCACTTCAGCGCGAAATCCTACTTCAAATTTGTCAGAATTCTACAGAATTCAATTGACCATATCCTCGGACACCGTCATTTCGAGACTTGTCAATGTCTTACGACTTAGCCAATAGGACAATGGTCAACAGAGTAATGTCTTAGGACATAGCTCTTTGGACAGCCTGGACAACCAGGTGGTACGCTTGGACATCTCCGATTGAACAGTTGGACATCGGGTATGGGGAATACCTGTCTAATAATGTTCCTCTTGAGGACATTCTTCGCGCTTTCTCTTCTTTTTACCTACGTTCTATGTCTGATCAGACAGAGAACTTGTTCTTTCTGGGCCCACTGGTGGCGTCTTAGCGAGTTGTCCGCTAACTACTCCCACCACAATTATGAAGTATACATAGATTAAATCTGTTTTCAATCACTTCTCCTACTTTATAAGATGTTAGGTTCATGATGATACTTCGTAGGAATAAGAAATATATACTGCAAGGTGCTACTACTACCTGATATGACAGGAGTGTTGGCCGGACCACCCGTCCGATGCTGTAAAGTCATCAGGTATTAAATGACTGGTAATGTATTTTTGACATAAAAATGATTTTTTTTTTAAAGTAAAACATGTTTTTATTAGAAAATACTTACCAGTCATTTCAGAGTCCCGCCTCCCAAACTTGAGTTGTCACCCAACACGTATCGGTGAAATAAAAGTGACATGATTGTATGCCTCGTGCGCCGTTGGATGCCGGCGGCCGTGAGTATCACACAGGCGTGAGGAATACACTATGAGAATTTGACTGAAGTGAGCCAAAGGAGACATGCTTCTAAGTTGACTTGACTGTCCTGACCGGTTTCGTTCAACAGTTTGAACTCTTCAGAAGAAATTGTTGGTTCTCAATGCAAAAAATGTTTGCAGTTGATATGTGAGGAATACACTAGGCGAGATCTTTTTTCTGAATGAATAATGCACCAGTCAATTATAACCACGGCCCCCCAGGGGGTATACCGGGGATAGCGGGGGAAATTGGCCGTGTTTATACCTTCAAGGTGGCCCGCAGTGCAGAGTGAATGCGGTGGTTTCGCTTTCACGCCGAAAATAGCGGGGAATTGGCTGTGGCTTTGTGCGGGGAAATATCTGTTCTTTTAACGTGATTTGTCCACGTTTTAGCCAAGCTTTTATAATAATCCTTACCTAGGATGCCCTGGGGTGCGGGGGCATTTGGCGGGGATTTTACCAGCAGTTTCTCCCCGCAGGGCTGGATTTTACCTGGGATTGGCTGGACCGAATGTCAAAGTCCCCGCTATTCCCACGACCTGGGGGGCCCGTGGTTACAATTAAATGGTGCATAATAGGGTAATGAGATATATCAGGTATTAAATGACTGGTAAGTTTTTTCCAATAAAAGAATGTTTTATTTTAAAAAACTTTTAGAACAATTCTGATGACAATTTAAACTCATCATGTAAAAATAAAAATATTTGAAATGTCTTTACACAAAGGTGAGCAAATTATCCATTTGCCACAATACTTTTAACTCTTTACACTGTTATTATACTTCCAGCAATGAAAAGTTGTTCATATTTTTGCCTATATATGCATTCAAAGTTGACTACTGCAGATTGATTGAATGGGGAAAAGGTTTAATCTTGTAAAATAATATTAAAACAAATTACCTAGACCCTTAAGTGACTATATTATGGATGATCAATTGTTGATAAAGAAACTAAAAATAAAATTTGATATTGGTTACATTATCAAAAGCATTATCTTCAGGAAAAACACAGATGGTTTGTATTAACAAGTACTCATGAATGCTCCTTTTCCAATATTGTTCAGAGATAAGGTTGACATTTCATGCCTTATTGACCACCATTGTTAATTTTCTTGTTTTGATAACGAAAGGAAAAGCGATATTTAACTATACTGCTTAGATAATCAACTCCTATGATTCAAAAAATATATTTAATCATTTTACCTATGAAATTATCAGCCACAATAAACCCTTTCTAACTAGCAACAAGTCTGCAGCAGATGACATTGAAAACGCCAAATATATGTCAAATCTTTATAAACAAGTTAATGGAGTATTGCAAGCAATACAAAAGCCCGCTACCGGACAAAAAATTATAAAAAATTAAAGGTTGAAAAGGGTACATTATTCTGTCAAACCTCACTTTAGAGTTATGCCCCTTGGCATAGATTGTCTTCTAATGGTCCTGATTAAATGTGTGAAGTTCTAGAGTTGTAGACATGAATTTGCGGAACGCAGTCTTCAAATCTGACTTTGACTTTGGGAGTAAGTGGCTGGTTATTGTACATGACACACCATCAAATCTGACCTTGCCTTTGGGAGTAAGTGGCTGGTTATTGTACATGACACACCATCAAATCTGACCTTGCATTTGGGAGCAAGTGGCTGGTTATTGTACATGACACACCATCAAATATGACCTTGACTTTGGGAGTAAGTGGCTTGTTATTGTACATGACACACCCTGACCTTTCCTTTAGGAGTAAGTGGCTTGTTATTGTACATAACACACCATCTTGCTATGGAAATGATTGTGTGAAGTTATATCAAAATCCATTCAAAGTTTCGGACGGAAAAAGTTTGAGCCCAAACTGTGACCTTGACCTTAGGAGTAGGTGGCTGGTTCATATGCATGACACATCATCTTGCTTGGGAGAATAATTGTGTAAATGTATATCAAAATCCATTCAAGCATGTGGAAGATATAGCACGGACAAGAAATTTCGTTCGGAAAAGGTTTGAGCCCAAACTGTGACCATGACCTCAGCTTGTTATGGGGAATAATTGTGTGAAGTAACATCAAAATTCATTCAAGCATGTGAAAGATACAGCCCAGACTCGAAATAGCGGACAGTCTGACAGACGGACAAACTGTGACCTTGAACCTTGGAAGTAGGTGACTGGGTGATGTGAATAACACATTATCTTGTTATGGAGAATAATTGTCTGAAATTATATCTAAAGGCATTCAAGATGTAGAAGATAGAGCCCCGACAAGAAATTTCGGATGGACTGATAGATGCAAGCAAACCTATAGTCCCCAAACGGTCTCCGACTGATAGGGGACTAATGATAGATGACAATGTAATGGCAAAAGTAGACATTGTTTATTACCAAAACACAATGTTTTTAAAAGTTGTTTGCTGCAGTTTCCTCAAAATTTTGTTTCAGATGGGAAAGGGTTATGTACTGAAATTTGTAAACATATTAACTGTAGTTTTACCTTGTTTTTTATACAATTATATTTGATTGATGGGTGATGTTACCAATATTTAGATCAGCCAATAATTTGTGTTTTGATTTTAATAGCTCATGCCCATGTAATACTATACATCATCAAGAGTAGAAACTTTCGTTTGTTTCGAGAGAAATGATGACGAAAAATAATTACTTGAACACAAATAACCCTAGGCTAACTAATGACAAATTCTCTTATTAGTGAAAGTCAAACTGATCGCCAGTGAAGCGGAATTTCATTCAACATATTTCAAGCATGACATATTCATCACTAACACCATATTTGGCGCTAGATGAGACAATATTGGGGTTCTACTTGTGGTCACAAAGCTCTTATTTCATCAAAGAAATTACTTCATTTTAGAAAAGAAAGTGTACTAAATTTTAGAAACAAAAGCGTAATCTATGCAGTGTTATTGCAATAGTCCTGTCAGGGGTTATTTATGAATTGAGACAACTTAGAATTTGTGTTGAAATGTGTATGCAGTGTGGGAAGGGATCACTTAGTAGCTAAGAGTAAATTTAGATTCTATCATACAGCAATTTGACAGAATGTCATTATATTATGTTTTTACATGTTTTTCCTTAATAGTTTTTCTTTGTATAAGATTTAAATACAGTTAGACATGACAAAAAGTAATCAATAACCGAAAAGTAATCAATAGCCAAGCCATGATGCTGACAGTAGACACAATTTAGTTATCATATCACATTAATTTCAACCGTTTCAAACTTACAACAAATATAATAGCTTATGTACATGAAAGTATTTTGTTGAAAGGAGTTAAAAACATTGTGGCATCATAATTAGCAATTTCTCCTTTTACTACAATATTTTCAAAAGCTGTACGCTGCAGATGTACTAAAGAAAAGGCTAAAAGTTTTAATTCTTCAACACTCGAGCTGTTTTCAACTAAGCAGACCAATGAACACATTCTGTTACCAGCCAGTAGTTTGGTGGATAGACAGACAGATGAATAGATAAGTTGATAGATAAACAGATAAAAATAGTTAACCCTTTCCAATATACAGCAATTCTGCATCAGATGACCCTGGTAACATATTGGCAAAATAAGAAAAAACATCGTCAAATGAAAGTGTAAGTATTGGATAGAGGTGAAAACATTGTGGCAAAAGCAGAAATTGCTCATTATGGTTTCAAAAGTTGTCAGATTTGTCAAAATGCGTCTGCCAATTGGAAAGGTTAATTGTTTAAAATAATCTCTATGCTTTGCAAGCCACACAAACAATGGCCTATAATTGTAGAAACTTGAACCCATTAACAGTTAAAGACCTACAGGATAGCTTGTGTGTCCATCCATAGAAGATTTGGATCATTTTGACCCCTTTCCCACAATCAGAGGCAGTTTGGCGCATGTGCAGCACAATGTTTTCAACCCTTTTCAATTTTGATAATTCATTTTTATAGATTTTCCATATTTAGCATTGACTTATTTTAAAATGCTGCAGATTTATTTGATGTTATGAGAAAGGGTTTAAACTTATCCAACATGAAGAGACACAATTGCAGCAGTCAACCTTTTGCCACAAAGTTTAAAACTCTATATATATTTTTTTAATAAAAATTACTTTCATTTATAGAAATCTCACATTTTCACTAAGTTGCTATAAGATACTGTAAAAGTCGTTAGATGCAGATTCCATTGTATTACACAAATTGAAAATATTGTAATTTCATCTTTTCTAAAAATATGTTTTACTCTGCATCAAAATGATTCCTCTTTATGCAAGATTGAAGCATTTATTGAAACAACTAATTAAACAAGCCTGTTTTGCTTTTCCACCAAATGTGTATGTACACTAAAATAGCTGAATTAACATAACTATTCGAAATGCATAACAACAAACACTGCAAAGCCTAAAAACCAGGTTTTACATTGACCATAACCCATAACCTTTGGCCAAGTTGGCAGAAGTCATCTGCTGTAAATCGGGTCATAATGCATCTACAATTGGGAAACAGTTAACCCTTTCCCTCATATGACAATTCTGTAGCAGACGACTTTGAACATATTTTGTCAAAACATAGAAAATCTCTATAATTAAATGGATAACCTATACTGGACTTAAAGTGGAAAATATTGTGGCAAAAGGAGAAATTGCACATTTTGTGCAATTTCTTCTTATGTCACTATGTTTTCGAAAAGTCTTCTGATGCAGAGGCGTCAGAAAGCGTCTATATGAGGGAAAGGGTTAAACAACATTTCAACTTTGAACAGTTATCCTACATCAGATAACTAGTATAACAATGTTTATTAATATCATTGATTGCTACTCTGATAATAATTCTTAACCAAGACTCCATTAAAATGAAAGCTTCTCAACCCATGATATGTACACATCTGCAGCAGACAACTTTCGAAATCTTGGAAAGATTGGAGCCATGGGAGCAATGAGCAATTTCCTCTGATGCCACAATAATAATAGTTATTCCCTCATACGTCAATACTGCAGCAGACAACTTTGAACATATTTTGTCAAAAATGACTTGTTTTGAGCAGTTTCTTCTTTTGTCACTTTGTTTTCAAAAAGCTGTCTGCTCCAGAGGCATTAGAAAGCGTCTATATGAAAGAAAGGGTTAAGAAATATCGGAATGGGTTTAATATTCATGTTAATATCAAAATAATCCCAACCTAGTCCAGGTGTCTGTACTCGAAATGCGATTTTATATTTTGACTGTTCGCATCAGAATACAGGTGCCATCACAACAAACTATGAGACATTTACGCACAGATTTTAACGGCCGATTTCTACCTTATTTCAAAACAACATGACAAATCAAACATACCTATTGATAGATTAATATTCAATAATATATCCAAATACGCAAGCTTAACACCACAACCCTTAAATCAATTGAGCAAGACATGTATTCCGCAATGATTTGGGTTCCATGTCAACAAATAATCTTCAGTTATTGAGCAGGAACCATTTTTCAGCTGAAGGTTACCATGACCTTGACCTTTGACCTTGTGGCCACAAAATTAATAGGGGTCATCTGCTGGTGGTGACCAACCTGCACACCAAGTATTAACTTCTGTGGCCAAAGCATTTTACAGTTATTAAGCAAAAACAATTTTTCAGCTCATTGTCACTGTGACCTTTCAGCTTTAAGGGTACTGACCTCAAATTTAATAGGAGTCTTCTACTGGGCATGGCCAACCTGCATGCTAAGTATGGAGTTCCTCGGCCCAAGCGTTCTTACGTTATTGAGTGGAAACCATTTTTTACCTCACAAGGTCACCATAATCTTGACCTTTGACTTTCTGACATCAAAATCAATAAGGGTCATCTAATGGTCATGAACAACCTGCATACCAAGTATACCATTCCTATTACCAAGCCTTCTTCAGTTATTGAGCAGAAGCAAGTGTGACGGACGGAAGGACGGAACGGGCAAAAACATTATGTCACCCCCATGTGTAAGGGAGACATAATAAAGTGCATTTTAAAACAGTATCCGTTTAGTAACCATTCCTTGGTAGGCTAATTTTGAAAAGTCATCTTTGTAAATCAAAGTACTGAAAGTACTGATGGAAGAATTGCTATGATTTAAGCGGAGAGCAAACATGAAAATGTAGGTTAGG
>JAUELF010272212.1:0-10805 GCA_031471495.1 Clinocardium nuttallii | reverse complement strand
ACACGTACAGTGAAGACACAGACTGTTCATACACGTACAGTGAAGACACGGACTGTTCATACACGTACAGTAAAGACACATACTGTTTATACACGTACAGTGAAGACACAGACTATTCATACACGTACAGTGAAGACACAGACTATTCATACACGTACAGTGAAGACACAGACTGTTCATACACGTACAGTAAAGACACGTTCATACACGTGCAGTGAAGACACAGACTGTTCATACACGTGCAGTGAAGACACAGACTGTTCATCCGCACAGTCTAACCAGATCATGCATTGTGCGTATACATGTACATAAGTCCCAACGTGGATAGCCAATTAGACCCAAACATCGATAGAAGCGGCTCATGTATATACCTTCACAAGCCAGGATCAGATCGAGCAGTAACACGAAATAGTACATTTAAACAGAGCTCTCGAGCAGTAACACGAAATAGTACATTTAAAAAGAGCTCCGTATGTTCTTAAAGCTTTTATTACATTTTTAAAAAATCCATTACTTACACTATAGCGTATGTTATATAGTAGGCGCATATATAAGGGTCAACAGGTCTTTACCTCATAACATATCTCAGTTTACTGAAATAATTCTTATATTTTGGATACACACATTACTTGTCTGAGTGAGACACTTTTTTTGGGGTAACCACACTACAGGGATAAGAGAGTTAATGAAGGATGAATACCAGTTTGCGGTACCTTATATATGCCTCTGATATAAGTCAAGCACAAATGTTCCTAAGTTATATACAAATCTACATTACACTTACCATTTCCTTTAGTTTCTGACACTCCTCCCTCCAGTTGATATAGTACGTTTTCATTGCATAGGTATACCCCGGCTCATGAGGCACGTCATCACCGATCATAATAAGCACCCTCTGGCTTCCTGGTCGCCATGACAACACCTCGCGGGCACGCTTTAGAACCAGCTCATAGCATTCAGGACCATCTCCGCCATATGTGGATTCCACGTTAGTAACGAAGTCACAAATTTCAGGTAAGCTCGCTCCGAGATCGATCCACTTCACGATGTACTTATCAACGTCGCAGTAGTCTCCGTGGGCGATTATCGCAATTTGTATGCCTTAAAAAAGCATAACATTATTTCCACTGCTTTTATCCATTCAAATATACAACAAATCTGCAGCCGACGACATTGCAAAACATCTCTACACACACATGGGAAATCTCTATATATAGCAGTATAATTATAGAATAGAGTTGAAAACAGTGTGACAAATGGAGGAAATTCTCGTTTCAGTTCAAGGTCGCGACCTTAAGATAAGTACAAATGTGTCTGTAACTGGAAAATGATTTGTTATGTTGCATGTCAATGAACATGACAACTGAGACGTTGACTTGATTTTGCTATAACTTATAATAAACGTCTGCTTTGGAATTTGTCTTAAATGTTTTTTGTTTTTAAAGTATAATTATAATACCGCTCACAATATCTTACAATAATAACAACTGTACTTGTGATTGAGCAAAGGAATATACATGTTTTACACTGGAAAGTATATAACTTTGAGACAGATAAACAATCTAACACAGGAAAAAAGGCAAATTTAAATTTTAGCTTTCGATTTCCAATTGAAACATTTCTTTAAAAGCTGTCAGCAAAAGCCATCAGAACGAGGGTATTTAGCGGCCTTCGTGCAAAAATACCAATGACTTATTGAAAATAATAAGATCTAATACATAGATTACCTTTGAAAGTAAATTGTCTTAAAATGAGTGTATTTACCTGGTATATCAGCCTGAAGTCTCTGCACCAAACTTTGTACCTTGGCTTTGACCTCATTCATGTATGCCATCATTGAACCCGTTGTATCAAATGAAATGGCGATGTCTAAATATCCACCAGGTGGCATTGCAGGGTCAACTGCTACAGTACTTGGCTCATCTTCATCCATTGCTTCTTCAGCACCGTTTTCGGCAGCACTAAGATTCCCTTCGGGCTCATCTCGATGTTCTTCGTCATCTTTTCCTGACTTTGATCTTTCTTTAGAAAGATGAGATTTAAGAGAAGCTAAAGCCTCGTTCACTTCAGTTTCGTCAACATTGTCAATAAGACCGTCTTTTGTAACATTTATGCTCGTTCCCGACTTTGTCAAAGCTAGTTTAGTAAGTCCCGATGGAACGGATGGAACACCTTTACCGACCGATGATTTTTTACTCGAAAGTTTCTTTGTTGATAATTTTCTTGGTGACAACTTAGCGACACTTTCTGATCCGGATGTTGATGGTTCAGGATCAGCGGCTGTAGTTTCCCCCACAATGGATCCAGATCGTAACCCGGAAAGTCTTGTTACAAGCGAGCCTTCTGCGACATCGCTGGTTTTCTTTGAAAGTGACGGAGTCTTTGACGAAGCCTTCGATAAAGATCTTTTACCGGACCCCCTTGATGAAGTACTGGCGGTTTTGTCATCACTGTCCTCCAAAGTGAGTGTCGACGCGCGACGTAAAGACGGCGGCGTTGTGATGTCACTTCCGCTCGATCCGGATGATGAAAGTGCAATCTGTAAATAATTTAAGAAAGAGTTTACAAGTTCAACCCTTATCCTGTTGAATTCCCACAAACAAGTGGCAACATTACCTATGATCCCTTACGTTCATTGTATAATCACTGACATGTGCTTTGAATTAATTGGTGACCATGCAAACCACGATCATTCAGTACGTATATTACACATTGTTCGCAGATGTTGTTTAAAGTCGCTGTTCAAGTGCGAAAAGCAATTGTTGTTGTTTTTAACTGCGTGTATAGGAGTATATTGGTATTAAAAGTATTATTAATAGCGACAAGGAGCGATTCAGGTCAACCTTCTCATCCACGCTGTCAGTTCAAGATCTTCCCGTTTCGACTTCAGGTAGTACAGGCATCCCATCCCGCCTAGAGAACGGATATGACCAAAAACTGACTACAAGCAATGTTTTCGGTTTGTGTGTGACTTTTCTCATTTACGTATCTGATCAGTTTGACACTTAAATCAAGACGATCATAATTAAAAGGATATTATTTGATTTTGAAATACGCCAATTTAAGATGTTGTTAGCCAAAAATACAAATAAAAAGCTTAAATTTAGCACTGCAGATTCAATTGTCATACATTTTTTGAATCAGTTTCTAATCATGGGCATGACGATCAAAATCCTGTCTTGAAGGGTTTATTAAATCAACTGCGTTTACGTTTCAATTACATACGTGTAAAGTTCTAAACGGTACTTTAGGGATGCGCGTTCCACTAGACGAGGAAGAGGGAAGATTCTGGGAGGAGGCGCAAGCTGGTAAAATATTTTCCACATTGCAAAAATTAAATGAGGTCAGTTTCTGCATGGCGTTTCGCGGTTTTGACACTCTCCAACATATAGACGCTTTCTGACGCCTTTGCAGCACAACTTTTGAACACATTCAGGCAAAATGAGAACTTGCTCATGATGAGCAATTTCTCATTTTGTCATAATGTTTTCCACTTTATTCACTATATACACAATTTTTGCCAAGATTCTTTTCTCATAATCGTCTGTAATAGATTTGTTTGAGCAGGAAAAGGGTTAAACAACGTCGTCAGGTGATTATTGGTGTTGAATCATTTTTGATTGTTTGGTGTTTTAACGACGCTTTCAACAATTTTTTAGTAAGATCACAGCGTTGCCTGGGTAAGTACTTCTGGTACAGTTATCCTGACACCAGCCAGTCAGTCGTAAAGCTAACCCCGTAACCCTGAACGCCAAAGAGGGCAGCTACTACTTCCATTTTTAAAGTCTTTGGTATGACCCGACCGGGGATCTAACCCGCTACCTCCCACACCCGAGGCGGCCGCTCTACCACTACATCACCGAGGCGGTAGTTGAATCAAGCGAAAATAGTGAAGACTCGGGCAAGTGATGAGCCGCATCACAAGAAAACCGGTCATGTAAGATGTAGTAGTGTTCGGTTTGAAGAAAAAAAAAAAACTCGAGTTTTTATTGATTAATCGATTTTTTTTTTAAGTTCCCACTTGAACCTAGATCTGGTTATTTTCAATCTGAATTGTTAGACCCTATATCTTATCTTATCAGAAGAAAACGAAGTATCATTTGTACAGTGTTAGAGCGTCCGCCTCACAGTGTTAGAGCGTCCGCCTCGGTTGCAGGATGTTACGAGTTCGATTTAACGTTCTGTAACTGGTAACGTAACCAGAAATCACCGTGATATAACTGAACATTTGTTGAACTCGACGTAGAACACCATACAACGAAACAAACACATCGACAGACACGTTTTTTTTTTTTTTAAATATTTACCTCTCTTGTTGCGGGTTTTGTGGCTCTGAGGGATGGAAATTTCAAAGGTGTGAATCTGGGTTCTTTGACGGACGGTGATTTCTCCAGCGTCCCTGTCTTAGATGCAACAGTTGTACTCGTGCAACCCTTCGTCAGTTTTGCAGGTCGTTCGTACGGAAAAGCAAACGATGCTTTACGTTTTGTTCCCGGCATTTTTATTATCTAAAACATAAAGAACATAATTTTTGGATGATTCTTTTTTAAACTGGGGAGTATCTAAAAAGCGATTTTTTTTATAGGAAAAATGTTTAAAACGGACATTCTCATTTACCAACAACTTTTCCGACTCAGTGTTAAGTCAATTCAGTTATCGCATGTTTTAACCCTTCCCCCCCATATACACGCTTTCTGACACATCTGCAGCAGACGGCTTTTTGAAAACATGTTGACAAAAGAAGAAATTGCTCAGAACGAGCAAGGCTCTCCTTTTGCTCACCATGTTTTTAACTGTATTCTATTATTGTACTTTCAATTAAAGGGAGTTCCCAACTGTTTTTAGGTAGGTTTTCAAAGTTGTCTGCTGCAGATTTGTTGTATGTGGGAAAGGGTTAACTATTTCCCGAACTTGCGTTCAAAGCAGACGGCATTTGAATATAGCATCACGTAAACGGTTAAATACGCTTGAATATTGGATAAAATAACCCTCGAAAAACGGCCTATTATTTCGGTCGACTTGAAACACCGATTTTGTAGGAAAATGTGAACTTGCTATTTTTAAAATACCTATTGAGGATATGAGGAAACCATACTAATTTAAACACTCGTTAAGTTTGTTTCCACTCTAATGTGATGTTGCCAGAAAGTAGTTTCTTCAGACTTATAAATACATATAGAAATATATCTAGTTTCACTTATTACTGCATGTAGGCCCTGGCGGTTGCATATGTTATTGTCGCAAGTTATACGTTACCATTTTTATGGTGACATTTACATTACGTTTATAAATATCCAATAACACCTCGTCAGCGTTTATGTTTTAGTATAATAGTAATACGCTCGATCAATCGAACCCTTGTCCACATACTACAAATCGACAGACAGCTTTGAAAACACATAGGAAGATATATGGGGAATATCTTTAAACGAAAGTGTAATTATTGAATATGTAGTTGAATGATTGATTCTGGTTTTATGCCGTTTTAAACATTTTTTCAGTCCTAATACGGCGGCCAGTTCACATTCCGACATGTTTACTGACTTTCTCACACCACTACTCCACAAAATAGATATCTCAAGCAACTGGCTGCTTTTCTACATAGACTGTTAGTTCATTATTGAAATCATTGAAACTGTTACGAGCAAAAAATTATTAAATATTTCGATAAGTCGTCTGAATAATTGAAGATAAGTCTTGCTGCAAGTTGGAAAGGGTGGCTGAAACTACCTTAGAGTTATCTACTCGATCGTCTGCTTCAATAACATCCGAGCAAAATCATGTTGAAAACTGAACATATTGTTGGATACAGAAATGGAATGATTGTGGGGATAGTAGAAATTAATTTGGATAACTGCAGAGCAATAACACCTTTCGGTTCTTAGAGTTGTTGCCTCAGTGTTAATACAACACAGATATTGTGTATATCAATGAGAGATACAATTAAATGTGGAAATTTCGAAGCAAAGGTGGAAAATAAATGGAATTTAATAACAGCTTTAAAAACACTCACCTTATTTTCTATCTATTTTCAAGCACTATACGCCCAGTCAGCGACTTTGTACTCGGCAGATAAACACCAGCCGATATTTATAAGGTTGTGAAACCGACTATCGACTTGCTCCGACTTGTTAAGCGCATATATATTATACATTAGCTCCACAATGTACTACCTTAAGGAATATTCATTATGTGGTTAAACTGTTATTTCCCCCCCACATATTATCGGTTTGGACATGCGCAGTGTGAATACTTGCAATACAATCCGTAATATAGCGGTGTGATATACTTTCAGAGTCGTCTGCTTCAACTATTGCTAAGGAAAAACCGGTTTGGTTTTGACAAATGAAAGGCTGTTTCTAGGACAACACAGCTACTATATAATTATATCTCCATTTCTAAAGATGCCTTCAAATGATGTCTGCTGAATAAGACATCAAAACGATTGTATCTGGAAAAGGGTTAACTAGTCAGTAAGTATATTAGAGGCATGCGCAGTACTCATCTTTTTATTCAGGTACGTCATATCTTTATTTAGCATAATCAACTAATTATAGCCTAATCAAAGAAAGACAACTGCGATAAAATAAATTTCACGAGTTAAGCATGGGTTATCTGATCTCAATGTTCATTAGATTTCAAGTTAGACGAGGAAAATAAAAGATAACTTGATTTATGAACCATGAATTGTTTGTTCTCCATGTTATTTACTGTTATGATTTAAATCAATACAGTAAAATGTCTTGATCATACAAGTTTGATTATAAGTATACACAATAACTAAATCAAAAGAAAAGAAAATACGAAATATAAAGCCTAAAATTTAATCAAATATTTGTATACTTTCACATCGATATCCACAATGAAAACATAATAAGCTAAGCGAGTTTTGCAATTGTTTAATGTTGTGATGTGGATGTGTATCTAGTGTTATAGAAGCAATATGATCGATGCATGTTAAGTTAGTTAGAGGTTGAAGAAATCAGTACGTGTTGCAACGCACCCTATAGTTAAACATATAAAGGGCAGAACTATCTCAGTACGTGTTAAAACGCACGGTGTTGTAATTTGACAGAAATATTATCTCATTAAATGATACTATTCAAGCTGCCAAAAACAAACCTTAAGATATTTGTGAACCAGTATAGATCCAGATCAGTCAGCGCATCTACACACTCTGATCTGAATATGAACTGTCAACTGATTGCAAATCAGTCATAAAGTGTAGGTCTCAAGAAACTTCTGTAACGAATTATCCATTTGGATCATTGGCGTGAATACGCGCAATTGTAATCAATTAAGTTAAAGTGTGTTTTCTTTGTACACCGTCCATTTCAAGATATTATCATCAAAAGGTAAATATCGCTTGCATTTATGAGAACCACAGTTACATACTTTCCGGTCACTAATTTCGTCCTCCGAGTGTAGAACATCATTTTCACTAGATTCGCCACTCGAGTAATCGTAGGTCAACTCTTCACCCACGGAAATATCTCTAGTAGCGAACAGACATAGTTTCGGAACCATGTTATGAACTCGTACTGGAACCAGTCCTAAATTAGGCTCGCATGAATGATTTAAAAATCTCCCAATGTTGCCTTTGAATTTAGGATCAACTATCGTCGCTAACATTTCGTTGGCAAAATGTTCCCTTAATACAAAAATGTAATTCATGTCACTAGAGGTCGTCTGAAATCGGAATCTTCTCGTGGCTTCGTCCGGCGTTAGAATCTCTCCTGCATACTCACAGACGAATGTACTACTTAAAATGGGATCCAAGCTACGTAACGATAACCCCTTTTTCTTGTCATTGAAAACTTCCAGGTTATACTTGATACCACTTTGGACGATTCTATTGTGACATTTGGATGAGCACATACAAAGACTGTTACATTCAAAAATTGCTCCAGAACTACTAGAGAACAACTCCTTATTGAGTTGGCCATTGTTTTTGTACGCACGTCCGTGTGAACGATGAACGCACGAACATTCATTGGAGGAGTTCTCAACGCATGTGGTCTCTTTACATGAACATCCGAGAATAGTCTCTTCGAAATTGGTGGTGTCTGTCCCTATCCCGGGAATGTTACAGCACACGTAGTCAAACTGTAAAACAAATAAACCAATATGGATACAACCTTCCGACATACAGACGTAGTTTACGCATCTGCAGCAGACACACTTTTAAACATGGTGACAATTCCTCCGATTGTCACGATCGTTTCAACGCTATCAAAACAATTAACCTTTCTTTATAGAAAATGTCTATACGATATATATTTTCAAAGTCGTCCGCAGATTTGTTATATGTGAAAGCGGTAAATTTAACAGAACAGGTTTGTTTTGTTTGTTTATATTGTGTTTTCTCGCTGCTTTCATTGTTTTTCAGATATATATGTAGATGTCTTAACTCTTCTTTGATGTAATTGTACATTTGATATTGAATTAGTTTTCCAAGTTTCAAAGCGATAGCTTTGATTATTGCAGGTAAGTGACCTACACGCGATACCTCACCCACATCCACGACAACCAAGTGATGATTTAAAAAATCAGACCAGGTAATACACACTTTAAAACTTCTAGCTCAGGGTTGTGGTGATACAATTACGACTGATGCAATTATAAGGCAGTATACCTAGATATGGCTGAAATACTGTTGAAAACGTCACAAAACCATATTCAAACGAACAAACTACATGTTAACATATGAGAAAACCAACTGTGACATTGAGGACTCTGCGTAAAGTATTGACCCGGATCAGCCTTAGCATGCCGAACAGGCTAACCCGGACAGACAATGTTCGCCTCCTGTAGATTTTCTGTTTCAGGAGTCATTACTCTACCCCCCTGATACGGAATGTGTCGGCCCGGATTCACCTGCGTGGACTGCGCAGGCTGATCAGAATCAATACATAACGCAGTCCATACTCGTGGTTTTCTCGCGGGACGGCTCATATTATACATAAGAGGACTTTCTGTTTAAGCTGGCAGGAAACTCTTTTAAGTGAAATGGATTATAGTGTTATAATTGAGGGTTGAAATGTGTGGTGATTTACACGGACATTATGAATGTATTATTTATTTGGTTATCGGATAGTCTACCTATGTTAAAGTTAAACATTCGGACGATTTATATCACAACAATCCCGGCTTAATACAGTTCTCGTTGTCTAGGTAAACCGACCTTATAATGTAATCTGTCAACGTTATATTAGCCGAAAGGTTGCGATTGTGCACATGTCAGAGGTTCTTATGTTCGATCTAAAGATTCAACGTATTTGCTATTCCAAAAACCTTGTTTGCCAGAGAAACACTATATTACAGAATGATTTTCAAAAGAATCCCGGCACATCGTAGCCACAATGCAGGGATATGTTAAAGCGATATTGTAGCCAGTGTGTGTAGACTACCAGTGTGTGGCGAAGAGACAAGTTGTTCCTTAGCTTACACGTATGAATACCTGACTGTTTTATCTCCCATCTTATCTGTAAGTTTTTTACCAATGAAATGAAATCAACAGTTTGCATACTCACATTTGATAGCATACCGCGCAACGCCTCGTCGCTGAAATATATCGGCGCAGTTTCTGCTCCATGACAAATATCGTATTGTTTATCCATGGCGGCTTTGTTTACAAGGGAGGTAACTAATATCGAAACGACACAAACTATCGATCATACTTCGGTCGTTACTATTCATGAATCAACCATTGCCAATTGTTTGGCGTCGGGGATTTAAAGTCGGGCGTTCCGGGTTCGAGACCCACCACTGCATGGTGAAATGCACGTGTGCATGTCACATGTCCTTGTTTGTTTTCGCAGGGAAAAGTGAACTGTCGTCGTGATTTAACAGAAATAATGTTGAAAACTAGGTTAAACACCAATAAATATATATATATAAAATACAAAACATGCGACATGGCTATTTGTTTATTTTATCATTTCCTTGATACAGACGGTATTCAACTTGTCTACAGCACGATTTTTGAAAACATTGTGGCAAATGGAGAAATAGCCCATCGTGAAAACAGGGCAATCATTTTCATTAACCCTTTCTAACATATAGACGCTTTCAGACGTCTCTACCCTAGACGAGTTTTAAAACATTGTGACAAAAGGAGAAAATGCTCAAAACGAGCAATGTCCCCTTGTGACACAATGTTTCCATTTGTTTGTAATTATATACGTTTTTATAGAGATTATCTTTTGTCTTGATGTTTACAAAGTTGTCAGCTGCAGAATTGTTGTATGTGGGAAAATCACTGGTTCTAAAGCCGTAACTTTAATTGTTCGTGGATTTATTCGATTGAGATAACAAAAGAAATCTGCTCATAAAATAGTTTACGTTTTTATATATATTTACTTTGTTAAAAGTGAATCTAAAATGCTAACTTCACATGGATAAACAAACAAGAGGCCCATTAGAGCCTATGCTCTACCGGCTGGTCTTCGAAAGGAACCAAGCTGTCATCACTATTTAACTACCATTTACGTTTAGTGAAGATCGGATGGTAAATCGCTCTATTGTTCTCACACATCAATTTTGACAATTTCAAGGGCCATAATCCAGTCATGCATTGACGGATCTGGCTGGTTTGGGTAAGGAACCGAGCTGTCGTGGAAATCAAACTACTGTATAAGTTTGATTGAGATGCAATGAAAACTAAAGACTCTATCGTGTTAACAAGTTCTATCATAAGCAATTTTGACAATTTCAAGGAGTCTTGCATTGACGGATCTGGCTGGTTTGCAAAATGAACCGAGCTCTCATTGATATCTAACTACTGTGTAAGCTTGGTTGAGATA
>JAUELF010272211.1:0-19863 GCA_031471495.1 Clinocardium nuttallii | reverse complement strand
CGTGCAATTTCTCCTTTTGCCACAATGTTTTCCACTTTTAGTCATGGGTTATCCATTTAATTATAGAGATTTGCTATGTTTTGACAAAATCTGTTCAAAGTTGTCTGCTGCAGAATTGTCGTATGAGGGAAAGGGTTAAGCTTGGTAATTTGTTCATGATTTACCATGGTCAGCAATAGCCATTTTTTGAAGGGGTTACTACAAACTATGGCGCAGTTTAATATAGATCAGTGCATTCAAATGTTTGGGTTTTTATAGGAGTTTAAAAACTTTATCTATTTGTTTGTTTATATGGTGTTTTTTACTCATCTTTCAATGATTTTTCTGTAATATCACAGCAATTTGTTGGTAAATTACCCATACTACTTCCCCATTTATCCTGACTTAAGTGAGTAAGTTATCCTGACTTAAGTGAGTAAGTTGTATGCTAATCCCACAACCTGGTGCACCAAGGATCAAACCTGCGTCCTCCTGCACCAAGTCATTCATTCAATTTTGGTATTAACCAATTCCCACATGCTACACATCTGCAGTAGAAAACTTTGAATAATAGCTAAAGAAAATCTCAATCTGCAGATTTGTTGTAAGTGGGAAAGAGTTGAAAAGACTACAGTTTTTTTTCAAAATTAAGAGTTGAAATATAAGCTCTGAAAAAAACAAATTTAATTCAGGGATTATATTTAGGCAATAACATTGTACTATCTGTCATTATATTACTATCTAATCTGTAAAAATCACTTTTAAATAGCCTGTTTTTCTGACACCTGGAAAGAATGCCAAAGGGGGTCATGATATTAAACCAATATTAGCTAGTGATACATTAATAACGGAATAAATTTACAACTTTTGAAATAATAACCAATATAGTAACTGTGTCTGACAGAAAGGAAACCATTAATATTGGTATGACCTTACTAGGGGTCCAACCCTAGCCACTTGAGGCTCAAACATGACTGAAATTTAATCCTCATTCAGAAACATTCAAAGCCTGAGTGGCAGCAGTCTATGACTTTTGAAAAGAATTTTTTTTTCAATAATTTTTCAGTCAATTCACGGCTTCCAGTTCACCTTCTCATGTACCTGTTTTCTTGGCTTTCCCACATCAGTACTCCACATAACAAACTTTCCAAGCAACTGGCTGCTTTACCACATAGACTGTTAATTAGCCCATTATCGGAAGACAAATTGCGCTAAATGTCACAGCAATTTTGGTCAAACATGGGAAATACTGCTGGCTAAGCTTTGGTCCAGACTACTGGATTCACAGCTCACATCGCTCACGACTGAGCTACTGCGGCTCGGCAATGTAGTCAACTACCAAGTAGGTATATTCTAACTATTATTTGTGAGATGATACAACTGCTTTTAAAATTTGTCAGTTGTTTGCTATGATAAGATGCCCGACGTTCTTATCCCATAGTTTGGATATTTGCACAGATAATAACTACTAACAGAGTGTTAACCCTTTCCCACATACAACAAATCTGCAGCAGACAACTTTAAAATACATGAAATATATTTGGAAACTCCAATTAAATGAAAGTACAATCATTGAATAGTCAGTTTAAAACATGGTGACAAATGGAGGAATTGCTCGTTTTGCGCAATTTCTTCTTTTGACACCATGTTTTCAAAAAGCCAATTGGCTGCAGAGGCGTCAGAAGGCGTCTATATGAAGTGAATGGTTAAAATCTGTAGCATACTGGTGTCTAAAGTAAACTCTATCTGAATAAGACATAAATATAACTCTTTTGTGGCAACTTTAATTACCCTTTCCCACATGCAAATAAATTCTGACGCATGAGCAGTATATGACTGTTCAACAACTGATGTATAATTCTACTTTTGCCACAATATTTTCAAAGCAAATGAATAAATAACTTTCATATTTCGGCATAGATGTTTTTCTGCTGAAGATTTGTTACAATAGGGAAAAGGGGCTAAGTGAGTTTAACACTTATTCTTTGAATTAAGAAAAAACAAGTTTTCAATCTCTATGTAACCCCTATCTATTAAGAGTATGTTTATAATATGTGACAGGCCATTATTACAAATACGGAACTTATTTAAAGATCGACACTTGTATGATTTTAAGTGTATTGCAAACAATGATACAAGCACTGTGACAACTTTCCCGATATAGCCCTGATAACCCTTTCTCACCTGCAAGACATTTTGATGCAGCAGGCGGCCTTTGAAAAAACATTGTGGCCAAATGTGAAACTCATTCAGCTCATGACGAGCAATTTCTCCTTTGGCCACAATATTTTCAACTTCTTTCAGTAATTATATATTCCTACAATTTTTGAGATTTTCCACATTTTGAGTAATTCTTATTTAAAGTCGTCTGCTGCAGATTTGCTGTATGTGGGAAAGGGATAATAAGACAGTGAGATTATACAATGTATTATCGAAACAATTATATGAGACATGGTGTAAGACAGTGAGACTTATACAATGTATTATCGAAACAATTATATGAGACATGGTGTAAGACAGTGCGACTTATACAATGTATTATCGAAACAATTATGAGAGACATGGTGTTATCTCAACCCTTTCCCATTTGCAAATGATTTTTGAGGCATCTGAAGCAGACGACAATTTCTCCTTTGACTATTACTTTTTCATCTCGAGTCAATATTTCCTTTTTCATTTATATATATTTTCGATAGTGTTGCCTATTTTGAACCCTTTCCCTCATATAGAGGCTTTCTGACGCCTCTGCAACATACAGCTTTTTGAAAACATAGTGACAAAAGAAGAAATTGCACAAACATGCAATTTCTCCTTTTGCCACAATGTTTTCCACTTTTAGTCATAGGTTATCCATTCAACTGTAGAGATTTTCTATGTTTTGGCAAAGTATGTTCAAAGTAGTCTGCTGCAGATTTGTCGTATGAGGGAAAGGGTTAAAATCATCTGCTTCAGATTTGAATTATAAATGGGTAAAGGTTAGTCAAAAACAAAATAATCTAAGCAAAACTTAATTGAAAGTCTCTATAAATATAAGCATATATAGTTATGGAAAATAGTTATATTTTTGCAGCCAGTTCACTGAGACATGACATGTGTTTCCTTGCTTTCGCACACCTAGCGCTGAAATGTCATAACCACCGACTTCCTTTCCACATTGAAGGACAATGACAAGAACAAGAAATTATTTGGTTAATCATCATTATGAATGAATGACTGAGCCGGGGTTCAAACCGAAGACCCCTGGATTGACCAACTGAGCTCACGACTCGTAGGTGTAGTGTAAATTTAAGAGCGTTCATACTGATGCGGAAGGACATAGGTTTGATCTCCAGCCAGGTAATACCAAATATTGGTAGAAAGGCCAAGCCTCCTTGGCCCTCAAGATTGTGCCGTTATCATAGGGACTGACCTGCTGGTGTCAGGATGAATTGACTAGTAGCTAGTATGTGTAACTTTCAATTGATTTGATTGATTAGTGTTTAGCGCCACTTTCAACAATTTTTCAGTCATATCACAGCGGCCAGTTCACCTACTCATAGGTTTCTTGTCTTTCTCACACCAGTACTTCATACAACATTCCTTCCAAGCAACTGGCTGCTTTTCCACATAGACTTATAGCCCATTGGTGGAAGACAAATGACGCTTGTGACAATGACTTTTTGTCAAACGTCGGAAAGAATGTTTGCCGAGCTGGGGTTTGAAATCACAACTCACAACACCTGAATTGACAGCCAACGTCGCTACCGGGGCTAGGCTGTGTAACTTACAAACAAAACCAACTGAGCTATCACTGCTTGACTGTCCATAGAATAACTCCCTGATACCAGTTGTTTGCACAGAAAGGGTGATCAATACAATTCAGTAGTCCAGTTCTGCATACCAATTGTACATTATCCAGGTCTACAGGACTTGTCAGGGGGCCACTTGAAAATATGTGATGAATTGCTGTAATTAAGTACTTTTCACTGTTGAGTGCTTATACCTATAACCCTTCTCCCTAAATTTACAGTAAAGTTAACCAACGTCTCAGTTAATTTAATTTTTAACCAACTTCTCAGTAAATTCTTATTTGCTTGCTCAATGTTTTTACACCACTGCTTTTAAGATATCTTGATTCACCAATGTTTTCGAAAATGCAGTTATATTGACTGATAATTGACACTACTTTTTTGTTGAGGGTTAGAAAATTCCCTCTTGATCGGTTCCCAGCTTTATTCTTTCATTTTGCTTAAAGTCGTGGAGCCAATTGTTGTACGATTTCTCAAAATGCACATGACTATTATAAGACAGTACCCTTAGGGGTACCGTCCAAAAACCAGATATATTACAGAATTTCCTGATTTTAATTATTATAAGAATGACATCAGTGTAATGCTAAACCCTGTGAAGGAAAATGGGCTTACTACCATTTTAAAACAGCTTCAGTCAGTTAAGTAGAAAATGAAAGAGACGGTTATTGTATTTTAAAAAACATTTATTTATGAAAAGTATTGCAAACATTCTAAAAGAAATATTAGTATATAAATATTTATATAAAATAATATTTTGAGGAGAAAGACATACATTCTTAATCCTTTCCCACATACAGACGCTTTCTGACATCTCCGTTGCTCGTCAATTTTGAAAACATTTGCGAAAATGGAAACATTGATCATAACGAGCAACATCTCTTGTTGTCACAATGTTTTCAACTCTATTCAATAATTTAAGTTTATAGACAATTTCCACATTTTTGTCAGGAAGTTCAAAAAGCTGTTGTATGTATGAAAGGGTTAGAACTATTACATTAATGTGTCTCAAAAGGCTAACTAAAGAGAGCTATAAATCTGGATTATTTAACAGGGAGAACATCTGGAAAATTAGAAGTAATATGTTGATAGTTAGTTTAACCCTTTCCCACATACAGACGCTTTCTGAAGCCTCTACAACTTTGTGGCAAAAGGAGAAATTGCTCATACAGAGCAATTACTCCATTTGACACAATGTTTTCAACTTTATTTAAAGTTTAACAATTCAACTCACATTTATGGAGAATTCTGATTTTTTTTTGCCAGGATACAAGTTTTCAAAGTCATCTGCTGCAGATTTGTTGTATGTGGGAAAGGGTTAATTGTGAATCAATCAAAGTAAAGAGACAATCTTTTTCAATTTCTACTTTTGAAGATATATTATGAGTAACTCACTACTAATTTAAACTTTATAATAAATAAAGGGTGTCAAATATTACAATCAAAGTCCCACAATAGCTGTTGACAAACGGACAGAAAATTGGACAGAAAATTATACGTCTTTGTTATAAGTAAATAAGATAAGTACAATAGTGGAGTTATTATTTCACAGGATGATACAAAATGTGCTCAAAGAAGAGTCAAGACTTTGAATACACATTTCTTTTAAAATGTTGACAGTTCAACACCCTACCCTCATAGAGCTTTTTTTTTATCCGCTTCACAGAACATCATTTTATCAACTCTCACATTTCCTATCAAGCAGCAACATAATTTGTATAAATCAAATTTAATTCCAAAGTGAAGGTGTAGTTCGATTGTGCAATTTAGATAATGGTAATTAATGTTGTTGAAATAAATTTAAATTATTTTCAACCAAGACTTAAATTTCAAATGTACATATTAATGAATTATTTTTACCCCTTAAATTCTACAGATATTCAAAAATATGCAAACTTGATAACCCTTTCCCAAATATAGAAAATCTGCAGCAGATATATTAACTTTGATAACATATCTTTGCAAAATTATGAATGATGTCAACAAAAGAATTTTTAACTATTATATCTAATTAAAAACACTCTGGAAAAAGGAGAAAATGCTCATTAACCCTTTCGGCGACAGCTTGGCTCAGCGCCGAAGTCGCATTTATGCATTATTTCTAAGAAACTTTTATTTTATTTGGTGCTGAGAACAACTTTCTGCTATTTATTTGGCGCCAAGAGGGTTAAGTGGTGTGCAGTCAGGAAAGGGTTAAGAAAAAATTGAAGCTAAATAACCCTAACATCGTTATGACCAGCTGGCCTAAAAACTGGGATCATACAATTTTAGATTAACATGCCCTTCTATGAATGTCATAGAGCCCTGCAATAGCCACAGTGTGTTCTTTTATTTGTTCCAATGATTGACAAAATTCATTACGACTTGTGTCTCAATTGTGTCATTAATCTCAATCCGCTAAACAGTCTACATGAAAAGGTAGCCGGCTGCCTGAGAAAAAATGATGTTTGGGAGAAAGCTAGGAATCATAGTAAATGATTGACATACAGTCAAACCTGTGTTTAAAGACCACTCATGGGAAGTGAACAAATTGGTCTTTGTTGACAGGTCACCAGGATGGTCTTTAATTACAGGGTCATTTATAGAGAAAATGAATATATTAAGTTGGGAAACTTAAAGTATGGTCGCTATAGACAGGGAATTGCTATTTCAAGCTGGTCTTTAGCACAGGTTTTACTGTACTGTTGAAAATACCACTTAACTCAATCAATCAATCCACGGAAGTCCAAAGAAAATTTTGGGTATTAAGACCAGCTGGGAAAAAATATCACAAAGTAAACAAACAAACAAACTGTGTCCTATCATTACTAACCCTTTCCCTTATACAACAATTCTGCAGCAGACGACTTTTTTTTGTCAACGAATAGAAAATCTCAATAATTGAATGGATAACCTATGACTAAAAGTGGTAAACATTGTGGCAAAAGGAGAAATTGCACATTTTGTTCAATTTCTTCTTAATGTCACTATGTTTTCAAAAGGCTGTCTGCTGCAGAGGCATCAGAAAGCGCCTATATGAGGGAAAGGGTTAATTAACCAGGGATGTTCTTTCTATGTTCCTGACCTATGACTTGGGAAAAATAATTTCATTGAGCCGAGATTTTACAGTTCCCACATTAAAGGAAGTGTTTGAATATGTAATTAGTATTTTAGAACATAGGATAGGAAAAGGTATCTCAAGACTTTGCCACATGCTGCCGCATTTTGTCACATTAGCAACAGACTACTTAAACAAAATTGAGGATTACAGGAGACTTCCTTTGCCATAATATTTTCAACAGTATTCAATAATGATAATCATACTTTTAATTATAATGTTTTTCAATTTATTTGCTAGCTAGGTGTTTACAACTTCGACTGCTGCAGATGTTGTGGAAAAGGGTTTTCAATAATTATCTATTTTATGATTTAACTCTCATTTAGGAGATCTTTCGCATTTTTGCCAACTGATGTTTTAAATGTCGGCTGCTGCAGATTTGTTGTATGTTGGAAAGGGTTGAATACTCCCCACCACCAATATAACCTTCACCATGCCTTGTGTTATACATGTGATGGCAGTCGAGTTTCAGTACCTTGATTTTGCACCTTTTTGCATACAAGAGTCTGTGAGGAGATATGGATTAGTGCCTTTAAGTCTGAGAGTGTGTATATGTTTCTGGATTTTAATCTAATTAGGCTAATTAATTTTGGACCATGTTTTCATTTAGTGCTTGGTGTTTTTTCTTTCTGAGATGCATATATACCTTTTACCTGGATTCTGGTTTAAGTAATTTAGTGTAGCCGATGATATCACTTGACCATGCTGATATGTGAAGATTTGTGAGAGTTTCTTGAAGTTGAATGAAATAAATCTTGAAATTTTACCTGAATTTCTACGAATGCTATTAGTGCTTATCTCCATGCATGCAATGTTCAAACTGTTATCGGTTTAAATATTTCTCAATACAAGAGTAACTGGGGTAAATATTAACCAGCCACTTGACTTCCTTCCATTACTAAATTACTATATTCACAGTAACTGTAGAATAGTTAGTAAAAGATTGATAAAAGTTGATACAATGTATTTGAGACCACATGGGACAAACAAGAAATTCATAGCAGTTTTAACATTTAAGTAAAGACATTTTGAAAAGTCACCTGTCGCAGATATGGCAAAAGTGGTTAAGAGAAAGGGTTGAATAGATAGGGAAACATTCATCTCTGTGGAATTAATCTGTAACAGATTTTCGGTTGTGAAATCTATTTCAACATTGTTTTCATGTAAATAAGCCCTATATAATTTTTGTATATATATATTTGTAAAATTTAATTTTATGATAAGAAAAACAGTATTTTTTTTACTTATAAAAAGGTAGTAAAAGTGTTTTACTCTTATATGTTTCTGAAATCTGGGGCTAGGAAAATGCTACTATATCTGAAAGTCTGTTTGTATACCAGGTTATAGTAATTGACGTCAAATTGGCATGAATGCGTAGATGGATTTCTTTACTTTAGATGTCAGATTGTGTTAACCAGTGAGCCTCACAGAAACAATAATCCGGATTTAATATGACTTATTATTATCAGAATGTGAGTGTTTTACGATCTCTCGGAGTTAGGATTTTACTAAAGTGAAATTCATTTGTGACAGAAATATCCTATAATATTTATGTGTAGCTTGCCTGTCAGGTCTGTTTTAATGTTTGGCCAATCTTCTTAAATTTAAGTTTTCGACAGCTTAATGCTTTGGGGAAAGTTATCAAGACATGTACTGTTAAAAATATAATGTGCATTTTTAATGGATTTCAATGCTAAGAGTTATAACACTTGAATTCTTTCCCACTTACAGACGCGTTCTGACATATCTTCAGCAGACTCCTTTTGAAGCAATTGTTACTCAAAGTTTTCAACTCTTTTCTGTAATTATACATTCATTTCTAGAAAATTTCCATATTTTTTACCTACAGGATTTCTAAGTCACTGCTGCCAATTTGCACTCGTAAAGGTAATTCTGGAAAATTTATGTATAGGGGAGAAGAATACATTGTGTGTAAAGGTGGATTTGCTCATTATGAGCAATTTCTCCTTTTCATACCATGTGGTGTTTTTTTTGCTGAAATGCTTCAGACATATTGAAAGTCAATGTCCGAGTTTATTAGGGAAAGGGTTAAAGATAACCATCTGTTTTCTATACAATTTGATTGGCTATAAGTTACTTAGGACTCATAGAACAAGGTATCATTGTTGCAGAAAGTACTTTGTACCATAATCATACAGTGTTAATAGGAACCAAAGGATAATGAACAATAACCATGGAGTAATAAGGAAATCATAACAATAAACCAGTAAATTCCTACAAACAAGAAACATGATTAAACCTCCTCTAATTAACTGAACAAGATTCTATAGGTGTTCTAGGCAAAAAGTTGTTGCCTTTCAATATCTCACAAAAGTGCTTTAGTTTGCTATATTTAAAGAAGATATTCAGAGCCTATGATGACAGAAGTATATATATATAATTCAAGTGCTAACAGTTTCATTACTGTAATGACCCTTATATAATTGGTACTCATTTAAATCATTAAATCATGTGATACATTATGCAGGTTAATGCCATTGCACCAATCCGTATGTTCAAAGTGTAGGAAAAGCAGACATTGCTCAAAACAAACAGTTTCTCCTTTATACTCTCAATGTTTTCTATTCTGTATCAAGATGCTAGTTAACATATATTTTTATGTGTTTTTCAAAGTTTATTGTTTTGTAAACAGTTATGATGATTTGAATAAGTGCCTATATATTACTTGGATTTATGACTTGTAACAATTGAGATAATAGCAATTAGATAGGCCTATATCTGATATGTTGATTTAACGATTTCTGACTTGCAGACATGTTTTAAATCTGCAATAACCTGTAGAAGACGAGTTTGGAAACATTGAGCAATTTCTCCTTTTACCACAAAGTTTTTAATACAATTCAATAATGATACATGAACTCGCATCTTTCGATGTTTGCCTTCATACGCTGCAGATATGTTGTATGTTGGTAGGGTTCAAAGTTGTATGTATCAAGGTAACGGTTTACAGCAGCAGACAGCAAAAGGAGGAATTGTCCATATTTTTGCCTAGATGGTTTAAAAAACCACCTTCTACAGAGATTTGTTATATGTCAGAAAGGGTTAAGTCTGGATTACTCTTCCTCATCATATGGCTCTGGCATTTTTTTATATATTATATTTTTTTTATTTTTGGAGCAACAGGGTGAATATAGGGAAGTATGATACCAGTGCTTTACTATCGCAACTCTTCAATAAGGAGATAGTAATCTAAAACACAAGGGGAGCTCAGTGTTTGATTCTTTGATTTATTTAGGAGATAAAGGTGTATTAGAACTCTATAGGAATTTTTATTCCAGGTAGATAAAACATTTGAAAGCCGTTCAGATGCTACTTGGGGCATAATTTCGGAAAAAACAAGTTCATGTACATTACATGATGGTGTAGAAAGAGAAGAACTCACCATGCAATGGTGGGGGAATGTTGTTAAATAGTATCTGAAATTTCGATCTATGTGC
This sequence comes from Clinocardium nuttallii, assembly GCA_031471495.1. Taxonomy (NCBI): domain Eukaryota; kingdom Metazoa; phylum Mollusca; class Bivalvia; order Cardiida; family Cardiidae; genus Clinocardium; species Clinocardium nuttallii. The sequence continues at coordinate 9,541 of JAUELF010272211.1, read as the reverse complement.
TTTTAATTATCACTGGAGGAGTGCAGGATAAAGGCTTCTATTATGTCGTCTTGGCTTGCTGCACTCGGGCCGTGTGCAAGCCCAAAGAGTAAGGCAAAGGAGAGGAAAGATATAGGTGGATTTGAAAGACCAGCTAATTTGTCCTCACTAAAACGAAGAGGATCCCTAACAGATATTCGTAATTCGAGAAAAGTGACGGGTTCTAGGAGTTTTAGGGAACGTTTACAAGACACTTTTGATGGAAGTTTACGTCGTGCCAAAAAGGCGGGGAGCCTTGAGGCTGTGGATCCTAATTCTATGTCACACACTTTCGCTAATCCTGATACTAATATGAATCTTGCGAGCTCACTGAGTCCAAAGTTAGACAGGAATTATTCAAAATCACCTGGAATATCATTTAAAGATAAGGAATCAAATACTGTGCAAGATAAGTTCTGGACTAATTTTTATAACACTTTACCGCGTAATAGACTCAAAAGTGATCGGCCCAAGGACCTTTCTTTGCAGGATTTACCTGTGACAGAGAGAGAAGCAAGTACAGAAGATATACTTTCTCCATCTGTAGAAGCACAAATGGAATCTAGACCAGGTAAGGAAATAAAATGGCTAGGCTATGCCACAAGCCCAAGGACTAAACGAAAGGCTAAAACTCTCGAAAGGATGAATTCAGCTCCAAGTACAAGACAATCACCAATGCTGAAAGCTTATGATGGAGACCAAAGAGCAGGGTCTGATGGCAATGCTAGTCCTATGATAATTGATTCACCTGACCAAGTATTTGACATTCATGGTCAAGAATTCATTGTCATGCCACGGTCAGTTTCCTTACAAGAAGAGTATTGGATGCCGGCAACTAAAGCTGGATCAAAGATAGAACTACGTCGGGTAACGCCAAGTCCTGACCGACTAATGGTGAGGCACTCACCAGGTGGAGGAAGTAGCCCTGTCCACATTCAGGGAGGTCATATTTGGATGAAATCGAAAGACGGGACACATGTTGAGTTGCATCCAATAGAGCGTCTACCAAGAGACATACCTTCTCCGTCAGAATCTCAGAACACAGAATCATCGGGCTTCAGTTATACTACGGCTGCAAGCTCAATATCTAATCTTGAAATGGTGCCGAAATTTCCTCTAGAAGATAGGCATCCAGGTGCAAAGCCATCAGCTTCGACTCAGGTATTGTCAGAACATGTTTACATGGTACCTTATATGTCACCCGAGGAGTACCAGGCTAACATTTTTGATCTAATACAGTCCCTAAACCAGTCTCCGCCAAATCCGTCCTCGCCAGAGGTCAAACGATCCAGAGAGATCAGACCACATCAAAAGTCACCAGCAAGATCGCCTTTGGATGACAGTAGAACTTTTCATTCTGAGAAATTTATCATGCTCGGAGGATCACCCTCAATCTTGCAAGATGGAGACATGCCCGAAAGAAGGTGAGATTGAATGCAGTTAGCTTTAAAAATATACAATATTGCATGCATTTAAACTGAATAGGTTTTCATTCAACAGCAAACTTTTACTCCTTTTGCCACCATGTTTTCAACTTTTCATTAATTAAACTTTGTGAACAGGCATCATCTTTTTAAAGTCATTTACTGCAGATTTAGCTTATAAGTGTTCATACAGCAAATCTGAAGCAGCTGATTTTGAAAACATCTAGGATCACTATTAATGAGCAATTTCTCTTTTTGTCACAATGTTTTCAAAAGTTGTCTGCGGCAGATGTGTCCAAATGTGTCTGCAAGAGCGAAGTGAGTTTTAAAAGACAATCAAACAGACAGCACACTGTGTAAAACGTTTGTAAACGTTATCTCCATGTGCTGTAAGTTGGCAACAATTGGTGTATCAATTTCATGGTTTGTGGTGGCACAATTAAATTAAACAGAATCTATGCAGCCTTTTCATCTATCAGCAAATTGACAGGTGTAAGCATTTCAAATGTGCCAGATTTGCTTGATGCCCCAGTAGCTGACCCAGACACAGAGGGTAACTTGCCAATGAAATATTTCTTCATCCTACATGTACATGTATTATGACCTTCATGGTTTCCTGTCTGAAGAAGTTCATTCTATTTTGATTCACAATTTGTTAACGTACATATGCAAACTAGGTGTTGTCAGTGAAATCTAACCTATGCGTTTAAATACATAAACAGATTGATTGATAAGTGTTTTATGCCATTTTCAACAATTTTTCAGTTATATCACGGTATTTCCTTGGTATGTTACTAGTTCTGCTCGTTCATTTATTCGCTGACCGAGCCAGTCAGTCTAAATGCTAACTCCACAACAGCCATTACTACCATTTCTAATGTCTTTGGTATGACATGGCCAGAGGTGCATATAGCAATGATGCGGTTAAAATTAAACATGCATATTTGAGCAATATAATCCAGACTGGGAATGAGTGATTACCTTCTGTCACTTATATTGACAATCAGTTTAGAGCCAGATTAAACTGTGCAGTTCTGCATGGTGATCTTGATCTACACTAGTTGCCACTGTATTATGAGCAATTTTTCCTTTTGCCACAACGTTTTTTCAAAAGTTGTTTGCTGCAAGGGCGTCAGAAAGCATCTATATGTGGGAAATGGTTAAAACATAAGTATTTATAATTATAAGGTTAACTTATATAGTATGGCTCAAAACTGAATTTCTTGTCTAATTAAGGTCTTTCTTTACATGTAGTTGCATGACAAATAAAGCAATTGATTTCAAGGGTCCGATTTGAAAACACAGGAGGGGAATTTTATCAGAAAGTTGATTTTATGAACAAATTGAGGCATTTTTCCTTATTTGTCTATGTAAAAATGAAGCACGAACCCACATCCTAGATTAGACACTGAGAGTCGCATGCACAGTCCAGTCATAATAGCTCATTCGGTAATGACAACGGCTATCAGTTAAGTGGTTGCGAGTTTGAACCCACACTTGTCCATTCATTCTGTTTTCAAAAGTCGTCTGCAGCAGAGGCTTTAAAAAGTGTCTATAGGTTGGTACGGGTAAAGTCAAGATTTTCTACAAAAACTGTTTTTTTCGTTTTGGGGGAAATGACTTCTTTTTCTCTGGTATCATAACCCTTTCCCACTTGTAGACAATATTCTATGACTCTGCAGCAGATGACTTTTGAAACCAATTTGTTGCAAAAGGAGAGATTGCTTATTATCTTCTCTTTCGGTAATGCTTTCAATCGTGATTTCATCAGACCCTATTATACAGATTTTACATATTCTTGCCAAGATGGTTTTAAATTCGTCTGCTGCAGATTCATTTTATGCGCGATTAGTATAAATACATATGTTGGAAGGTGTTTACAAGATCGCAAGACGCTTTAGCAGCGCTGCAAAATAATTGAATTCTAGTGTTGCAGTTTAATTGAAATTTTAGCGCTTATCGCATTGTGCATTCATGCACTAATTATTCCAAATGAAACGTAGCAATTTGCATTATGTAATAAATTGACCTTGAAACCTGTAACACTTATTCTGTAAAAATGAGCAATTTACCTTTTTCCAAATTGTTTTCAAACATTGTCTGCTAGAGATGAATCAAAATGCCCCTGGAAGTTGGGGAGGGTTTAAACCCTTTCCCACATACAACAAATCTGATGACTTTATAAACATTTAATAAAAACATATGTCTCTTTAAATTAAAGAACAATTATTTGATAAAGTAGGAAACATTGTAGCAAAAGATGAATAAGCAATTACCCCTTTTGCAACAATGTTCTTGAAAAGCGTATTCTGCAGAGGTGTTAGAAAGCGTCTGTATGGGAGAAAGTGGTTAAACTGGATTTCATTATAATAATTTTATCACATTAGGAACTAAAGATATAAATATTTGCTCCTAATATTATTCTTCCAAATTGTCTCATAACAATTTAGCCCAACAGCCGAGAAAGATCTCATAGCTATATTATCTGCTTGCTCTTAACCCTTTCCCACATACAACAAATCTGCAGCAGACGACTTTCAAAGCTTTCTGGCAAATATTTGAAAATTCTCCATAAATGATGGTTCAATTATTAAATAAAGTTGAAATTTTTGTGGCAAATGGCGAGAATGAGCAATTTCGCCTTTTGCCAAAATGTTTTCTAAAGTCGTCTGCTGCAGATGTGTCAGAATGCATCTATAAATGGGAAAAGGTTAAGTATATATGCAGATGATAAGGAATGTCTTGTATAGATAGTGATTAACCCTTTCCCACGTTCAACAAATTTGCAGCAGATGACAAAAACTATCAAATGTTTATAAATGAAAGTTTGAGTATCTAAGAGAATTGAAAATATTGTCAAATAAGTAGTAATTGCTCATAATGAGCATAAAAAGCTTTCTTTTACACTAGGGCTCAAATGCATATATAAAAGGGTTAGGATTAATTTCCCTCTTTGTTGTGAAATTGCAACATTTAACACCTTTGACCCAGACACTTTTTAAAACATTACATGAAAAAGAGAGTTCAATGTACAATCTCTCCTTTTCTCACAATGTTTTCCACTCATTATAAAATTCATCCCACAGATTAATCAGATGTGCACGTATTTCATTCCTTAGATGTGTTCCTAAGCAGTCAACTATTTAAAATCTCGAATCAGATAGCAGCTATTTAAAGATTCTTTCTTCCCGTTTGAATCATGTCTTTTTTGAAGATAAAAAGAGAGGTTTTCTATCATTTAGACAATTTGGTAAGGCGAGAAAGCATAACTCAACCCTTTCCCACATATAGACATTGTTTGATGACTTTGCAGGCTGCAGCAGACAACTTTTGAAAACATATTGGCAAAAGGAAAAAATGCTCAAAACGAGCAATTTCTCCATTTGCCAAAATGTTTTCAACTTTTTTCAGTTCATGCACCTACATTTATAGAGATTTTCCGGGTGTTTGCGAACATGCTTTCAAAGTCATCTGCTGCATGTTTGCTGTATGTGGGAAAGGGTTAGCCAAACCCGTCTCCGAGTTTTTGATAATTATAATGATATAGACTTAAACCTTTGCCCCTAATAATACAACAAATCTGAATCAGACGACTTTGAAAAAAAAAATAGCCAGAAAAAGAATACTCTCTACTAAGGAAAGAGTAACTTTTTGTTATGTAGTTGAAAACATTGTGGCAAAAAGGGAAATTGCTCAATTTCTTACACAATATCGCACCCTGTGCTAAAACCCCTGTCACAAATAGCCACATTGCTACTGCGATTGCACGCGTTGTTAAATTTCCTAGAGCGCTGTGAGATCGTAGGAAATATTGATATTTTTCATGCAGATGGCGATGTCACGGCGACCTTTGCGTTTCTTAAAGGAGCTCCATGGCATTCCTATGGTGTTCTAGTTGGCGATTGTTTGCGCTCTTAGGCGCTTGCACTGCGTGCATCGAGTTGTCACGGCACGCGCACTGCATGTGCACTTCGCTTTCACGGCGCTCACACTGTCCTGATGGATTGTTGTTTTGCACTACCTATAAAAACAATGATAGTGCTGCAATCCTCTGCCTTCGTCCAGCCATGGTCGAACCCAAAGCCTCCTACGCCTTGGGGCCCTCCTCCGTCGTCATCTCAGAATGAGATCGACAGCGTCTGCATCATCCTGGTTCTGCTGGACCCGCATATAGGCAGGCAGTAGCCCCGCTTACTGTAGCACATCAGTCATGGTGATATGTTGGGTTGGTTCATTATCATGCAAAACTCCGATTGATGCGGTAGAAGCGCATTTGGAGCGCAATGTTCGCCGTGGCGGCTCCTTTCAATTGTTGTAAGAACGCAGTAAGAAAAATAAAACTCCCTGTAAGCGCTGTAGACGTGCTGTATAAGCGTGGTAGAGATGCAGTGTCAGAGAACGCCATACAATTGCCGTGCAAGCGCTACTGATAACTGCAGAGGCATCAGAAAGCGTCTATAGTAGGGAAAGGATTTAAAGTCTCTATCCCTATAGAATAAATGAATTAATACAGGTAGCAATAGTATAATGATTTACCAGAACTTAATTAACTGGAAATAAACACCAAACCCATAGTGTATCCAAACTAATTAGCAATTTGAATAACTCCACTTGTGTTTGATACAGCAGCTGAGTTCTGTCTTGGTGGAAATAAGCAAACTTAACTGAAGTAGTTTTGATCCTGAAACAAGATGGGAATTCAGATGCCAACTGAGTTGTATAAAATCTGTTGAGCCTTTCCTGTATGATGCAGACTCATTTTGCCGTTACCTTAGTAACCAGCAGAAGACTTTTTGGACACATCGTAGAAAAATGATGAGCAATTTCTACTTTAGCCCCATTGTTTTCATATTTTTGCCATGATTTTTTTTTAAGTCTACGACAGATGTGTTGTATGTAGAAAAAGGGTTAAACCCCTTCCCACATACAACAAATCTGCAGCAGACGACTTTGAAAACAAATTGACAAAAACGTGAACTTTAAACTCCATAAATGAGAGCTATATTATATTGAATAGTCAGTTGAATACATTGTGGCAAAAGGAGAAATTACTCATCATGAGCAATTTCCCCGTTAGTCACATAATTGTTTCAAAAGTTGTCTGCTGCAGAGGAATCAGAATGCGTCTGCAGGTGGGAAAGGGTTAGACAGGATCAGGGTTAATTGTTAATGAGTAAAAGACAGTTTATTGCCTGTTTGGCACATCCTAATAGTATCATGTTAATCCATAAACTAGTCACAATGCTCACCTTTTATCTATTAATTGGATAGATAATTATTACCTTTATTGCGTAACATTAGTCACCTGATATACTCAAGTTTAAATTCATCGGATTTCAAATCGGATTTCAAATCTTCTTTATGGATTATAATCATTTATAAACATCTCAAGTTTAGATTCATCTGCTTTCAAATCCTATTTATAAATTTCATCATTTATCATTAACCATTTCCTTACTAACAACAAATCTGCACTTTGAAAAGAACTAGGTAAAATATGGAAAATCTTGATAAAAGAATGTATATTTATTGCATAAAATTAAAAACATTGTGGCAAAAGGAGAAATGTCTCGTTATGCACAATTTCTTCTTTGCTACAATGTTATGCTGCAGATGCATTAAAATTCATATCTTGAAGTGGGAAAGGGATTAATCAAAGAGTTTAAATTTAAATTTAATTTTGGTATTATTGAGTAATTAAACAGACAGATGGACATAAAAAAAAGATTTGCTGTTTATTTTTTTTCGCTGATGGTTAATTTATTGTAAAAATATTTAGGAAACTATCACACAAAAGATAATGAATAACAATGAATTTGTACCAAAATATAAAGATGGCAGATGTGAGTGACAGGGAAACTGTTAACTAGAAAGTGAATTGATTGTGCATAATTGTTACTTATAACTAGCGTGAACTGTTAACATGACACTGACTCAAATGGCACTGACATAATGTTTTCGTAAAAAGGAGTAAACCAATCTTTCCCCACCCTTATCTTTCTTATGACTCAACAAAATCCTATGTTGTGGGTACTCAAAATAATCGTTTCACTGAGAGGATTCTTTTGAGTACCCACAACATAGGGTTTGAGTGTCAAATATGTGAAATATGCCCCTTATCTAGAGCTCTGATTGAGTATGAGAGAATTTGTGCCAAAATTATGATGGGAAATATACATTTACAATAGCATCTGCCTTAAAGGTTGGCATGTTGTAGGTTTAAAACCCAGTGAATGACCTAGTCATGTGGCATAGTTCTCTTGTTTAATTCCCACATGCAGATGCATTTTGACGCAATAGAAGCAGACAACTTTTGAAAAAACATTGTGGCCAAAGGTGTAATTGCTCATGATCAGCCATAATGATTTCAACTTTATTTAACATCAATTTCTTTTAATTAAGCTAAAATCTTTTCAAATATTCTTACTGCAGATGTGTCAAAACGCATCTGCAGGTGGAACATGCTTAAAGTGTCAACATTGAAAAATAGAAATTTCATGTGTACTGGTAAAGGCAGTAGAACTGAAGTAGGTTACTTTAATGAGAATTATCCATAGATAAACCAGATTAGGGGGCAATAACTGAGTGTCTGTTTTACTGAGGTGTTGAGATACATAACCCTCTCCCTAATACAGATAGTTATTATAATGAAACATTTAAGGAAAAGGAGCAAAACAAGAAATTTCTCAAAATCAAGCATTTTATCCTTTTAGTTGACTCCTCTTCATTATGTCATCCTGCGTAGCATGGTTTAGGCACTTAGGGATTACTATTTTTTTGTCCGGCGTATGTCTGTCACACTTTCAATGGCAGGTGCAGGTGACACACATGCTCAGCCGAGCACTCCATTCTAGTTTTCCTTATCGGTAGTGGGTACTCATTTGTCATTCTAACAATATAACGTCCTCAATAAGGATTTTTTTAGCTGTTGATCTGTCATGTAGCGGTCTCTGGTCAGATCCCCAGTTGTAGCACGACGATCATGGTGGAGTACCCTTGGGCAAGGCACATTTCGTAGCCTAGTACTGGTTTGTTGTAACCCAGGGATCATGAATATGTCAACTTTTGCCGTGATATAACTGAAATAATGTTGAAAATGGCTTAAGACCTCTATAAATCTGTGTAGCTAAGTTTACAATGATACTCAACCATCATCATCATCATCAGAGGCTCATTATGAGGTAAATAATCTGACAATATTTGAGATTAACCTTTTCCCACATACACAACATTTGCAGCAGACGACTTTAAAAATAGGCAAAAATATGGAAAATCTCTATGAATAAAAGTTATTCAGAATTTAAGAATTGAAAACATTGTGACAAAAAGGAGAAATTGCTCATTATGATCGATTACTTCTTTTGCAATACTGTTTTCAAAAGCTGTATGCTCCAGAGGAGTCAGAAAGCGTCTGTATGTGAGAAAGGGTTAATGGTATGTGTAAAGATAATAAACAGTTATAAGATACAGTAACACTCAGATGAGCTTTTTTCACCCACTGGGCTTTTGTTGGCGTAAGTGTCTGCGTTGCAATCATGGCTGGGCTAAATGTTGTGCTTCTTCTTTTCTTCATACGACAATCCTGCAGCAAACGACTTTGAACTTATTTTGTCAAAACATAGAAAATATCTCAATAGTTGATTGGAAAACCTATGACTAAAAGTGGAAAACATAATGTGTCAAAAGGAGAAATTGCACGTGTTGTGCAATTTCTCATTTTGTCACTATGTTTTCAAAAAGCTGTCTGCTGTGATGCGTCAAAAAGCGTCTATATGAGGGAAAGGATTATTTTTTTAACTACTTTAAAACTTGGAACACTTATTGATCCTCATCATAAGGTGTCTATAAGATTGAGGACCATCCCTCTGTCATGCATGATATGGTTACACCATTTCCTACTAACAGACAATACTCTTGAAAACATTGTAAAAAAAGAAGAAATTTATCACAATGAGCATTTTTAGCTCTACTGGCCTTGGGCTTATGTCGTGGCGATTCGTCCGTTGTCCGTGCGTGCGTCCGTCCGTAAACAATTTCTCGTTAACATGATACAGTCTTTATTTTTTATTGTATCTCAATCAAACTTATACAGTAGTTAG
>JAUELF010272200.1:0-10805 GCA_031471495.1 Clinocardium nuttallii | reverse complement strand
TCTTTTGTCACAATGTTTTCAAAAAGCCGTCTGCTGCAGAGGCGTCAGAAAGCGTCTATATGAGGGAAAGGGTTAAAGTGTGTTACAGAAAAATGGATGAAAAAATCTTGACAACAAGTATGAGGCCAACAAGAGTTCATAAATTGCTCTACTAGATCTTGAAAATATTTCTTAATTTCTCAACAGGTCACAAGCCCCAGGATGGGACAGATTCGACCCCGGGTCATCATTTGTAGACAGTTGTATGGAAACCAGTATATTTGTAAATTTAAAAACCAAATATTAAAGCTTTAACTCTTATGGCTTCAGAGGAGCAGACATTTAAAGTCATAATTATAGGTTTCTATGTAAAGCTACAAGTCCCCATGACTGGGTCCATTCTTATTGTGATCATTTAGATTATTATACAAACACAATCTTGCTTAAATAACTCTCAATGTTAAAGATGAACACTTGTTTTAAGAGATTTCAAGCTGACAATCACAGTGTGACTAGTATAGTATGTCTTGAACTAGGATAGGTGCAAATGATGACTAGATACAGATAATAAATTGTATTAACTATAAGTGTTGCTGGAATGATCCTTGGATGGTAAAGTTAGTGCAATTTCTGTTTTATGTGCTCTGTTTAGGGCATATTTATGTGTCTGGTTATTTATTCTAGCTTTAGAAACCATTAGGCTATCACAAAAAAACAGATCTGTGCCAACCTTGTCCCACATTTAATTGTACAGTGCCAATGCAATGCTTAACCATTTCCTTCTTGCAGACACTTTTTGACGCATCTGCAGCAGACAACCTTTGAAAAATAAGCAATTTCTACTTTTGCTACAATGTTCTCAACTCTTTCCAATAATTACTGCTGTATTTATTGACATTTTTTTTCCAAATGTTTTCAAAATTGTCTGCTTCAGATTTGCTGTAAGTTGTAAAAGTAAGCCTTTCCCACTTGCAGATGACTTTCATTCTCATTTCAGTTTTGGTGGCCAATATATAAACAACTTTGAAAGAGGCATCCTGCTAAATGTCAAAACAATATGTCAATTGTTGTTTACAGATAGACACAGCTAAAAGAGCTTAATAGTCTCAAGAAGTTAACAAGAGATGTTTGTCAAACATTATGCCCCCCTGAGTGCCATGATGTCAGGAATATTTGGACAATGTTTTACCCAATTACCTCAAAATCAATGGGGGTCATGTACTAGTCACCCCCAGCCTTCATTGAGGGCCAAAGGTGCAGGCAAAATGTCCTGTTATCACTCGCACAAGCTTTTTGCATTCGAGGTCACTGTGACCTCAAAAAACTATTAGGGGGTCATCTACTGGTCACCTCCAGCTTCCATGTCAAGTTTGAGGGCCATGGGTGCAGGCAATGTCAAGTTAATACTCAGACAAGCTTTTCGAGTTCAAGGTCACTGTGACCTTGACCTTTGACCTGATGACCTCGAAAATCAATAGGGTTCAACTACTGGTCACCCCCAGCCTCCACATCAAGTTTGAGGACCATGGATGCAGGCAATATCCAGTTATTACTCCGACAAGGTTTTTGTGACCTTGTCCTTTGACCCAATGACCTCAAAATAAATAGGGTTCATTTACTGGTCAGGCCAGACCTCTACGTCAAGTTTTAGGACCATAGGTCCAGACATTGTAAAGTTATCACTCAGACAAGCTTAAAAAAGGTTTTTGTGTTCAAGGACACTGTGACCTTGACCTTCACCCCAATGACCTAAAAAGAAATAGGGTTCATCTACTGGTCAGGCCCCAACCTCCACATCATGTTTGAGGACCAAAGGTCCAGGCATTGTTGAGTTATCACTCGGACAAGCTTAAAAAAGGTTTCTGTGTTCAAGGTCACTGTGACCTTGACCTTTGACCCAATGATCTAAAAAGAAATAGGGTTCATCTACTGGTCAGGCCCCAACCTCCACGTCATGTTTGAGGACCATAGGTCTAGGCATTGTCGAGTTATCACTCGGACAAGCTTAACAAAGGTTTTTGTGTTCAAAGTCACTGTGACCTTGACCTTTAACCCAATGACCTAAAAAAAAAAAGGTTCATCTACAGGTCAGGCCGAATCTCCATGTCAAGTTTGAGGACCATAGGTCAAGGCATTGTTGAGCTATCACTCAGACAAGCTTTGGTTTAAAGACGGACGGATCAACATGTGCAAAGCAATATACCCCTCTTTCTTCGAAAGGGGGCATAATAAAATTGATGAAAGAGGAGCCATTACTCATTATGAGCGATTAATCCTTTTGCCACAATGTTTTCAAAAGTCTTCTGCTGCACCTGCATCCTAAAGTGTATGTACATGCTAAAGGGTTAATTTATGCCAAGAGTCATTACTCCTTTGCAACAGGGTGCATATCCCTAAACCACAACCATACAATTGAAGTCATATTTCCCATAAAGTTTAATGGTTCTCTGCCAAATATGTGTGAAGATATACAAGACACTAAGAACTATAACAGACACACAAATGTACAAGAGTTAACCAAAATGCTACCCTTATTTTAAGATGGTAAACAAATCCACTTTTAACCACTTTCCTGCATATCTTTTCTTTTCTTTTTTAATGCTTTCAATACTTACTTACTAACTAAACCTCTTCGTCTCCAGTGGGACAAAAGGCAACAATGCTTTTAATGGTGTTTCAAGATGTTCTCTTTCTATTAATACTCCATCAAACTCTAATCTTCCTTTATTTTCAAAGCTTGACATAAAATTAATATAATTTAGGTTAACGTTTTACACTATACAACACATCTGCAGCAGACGACTATGAACACATCTTGGAAAAAACATGAAAAATGTTTGTAAATGAATGTATAATCATTGAGTAGGGTTGAAAAGATTGTAGCAAAGGGAGAAATTGCTCTTTATAGAAATATTCTCTATTTTTTGCAGCAATGTTTTCAAAACAGGTCTACTGCAGAGACTTCAGCAAGTGTCTGTATGTGGGAAAGGGTTAACAAGTCACATAACTTCCAAACATGGTTTGTGGGAATAAAATAATATATATCACCAGTATGAACATACTTATAGGCTGCAACCGCTGTTGGCGCACTGAGCATTCGGTTTCTGACATCTTTACCACCAAAGCTACCTCCTGTAGAAATTAAAATATACAAAAATGTTTAACCCTTTCCAACAGTTATATAAGAATTTGAAAACATCTATGCAAGAATATTAAAATATCACTTAACTTTCTTTTTCTCACATATAGATGCTTTCTGACACATCTGCAGCAGATAACATTTGAAATCATTTTGGCAAACAGAGAAATTGCTTACATGAGCAATTTCTCCTTTTGCTACAATGAATTTAAATATATTCAATAGTAGACTTATCAATATAACCAATTTTTCCTTTGGCCAAAATGTTTTCAAAAGTCGTCTGCTGCAGATGTATTTAAATGTGTACATGTAAAAGAGGTGAATAACAATATTTTATATTTATTTAAGAAATTAAAATCAGCAATATAAACATCAAAATCATAATTTGAAATCTTTAAACCTTCACCATGCAAATATTTACAGTTCACCATGATATCTATAAACAAATTCATTCACAACTTTTGAAATGATGTGATAACAATTCACATATATCCCTTAAAATGATCATAATTGTCAAAAAATGTTTTCAATTTATGCATTTCCCATATACAGCCGTTTGCTGAAGCCTCTGCAGCAGATGACTTTTGAAAACATTGTGACAAAAGTAGAAATTGCTCAAAACAAGTACTTCCTACTTTTGCCGCAATGTTTTTAACTTTTAGCAGTTAGTCAACCTTCAAATAAAGAGATTTTTCATGTTTTTGATTAGATGTGTCCAAAGTTGTCTGCTGCAGATTTGTTGTATTTGGGAAAGGGTTATATGAGTCAAGACTTGTATATTATCTGGCAAATTAATAGTTACTTGCGATTACCTAATCTTCTCACTTTACAGACCACTTTGTTCTGAGGTAGATTTAATGCACTGCAAATAGTCTCCTGAAGATAAATGAATTCAAGCAATTTCAATGTTTTCAACTCTATTCAATTATTGTAATTTCATTTAAAGGGAGTTTCAATCTTTTTTTTCGGGTATGTTTTCAAATTCCTCTGCTGCAGATTTATTGTATGTGGGAAAGAGTTATAGAATAACAGTAGAAACGCAGTCATTCGAACACTGCTTTATTCGTAGTTGTATTTTGGTTTTTATTTTTTACCTCCTAAATTCATGTAAATTTATGCCTTTTAGTTTGAGAATCACTTGTACTTTTGGATAATCTGTACTAGGTATCTGGTCCTGATGACTAAATCTACTAATACCAACACATTCTCATTCTACATTAAACAGTACTTTGTCTTTAAGAAAAAACATGAATTGAAATATTTAAACCCTGAGTAATCCAATGTGATTTGTTATGCCAACCACAATAACTCATTGTGCGGTCAGGTAGGCTAATACAAGACACCCAATAACCCCAGTATAGCTCCATTGCCACCAGGCAAAATAACCCATCCTATTTGGCATGTCTTTTGTCAAACAAGTATAACTTGAGGGAACTGATAGAAGGTCACCAAAGAAATTTAAAGGTAATTATTTCAAAATTGGATATTTATTTTCTTAGGAGAAAATATTAAAAAGCTTACAATCTGGGCTTGAAGAGTGAAACAATTAAATGAATCAGGTAGAGGGTCACCTAAAGAACACATCTACAAACTGATATGAAAATTGGTCAGATACCTTCGAAAGAGAAGCTTTTTAAAAAATTTACTATATACATAAATGGCCAAACAGTCCCAGCCCCTGGCAGCCATGTTTTATGACCAATTAACATGGCTTTAAGGAGTCTGATAGAGGGTCATCCAAGGAAAATTGTACAAAATAATTTAAATATCTGAAGGCAATTTCATGAGGACATTAAGAGGATTCTTGCTGTGAAGTTTCATCCAAATTGACCGGCTGGTTACAGAGAAGAAGACGTTGACAAATGGATGATGGATGAAACATGACGGACAAAGGGTGATCACAATTACTCACCTTGAGCACTTTGTGTAATAAACTAATAATACTATGTTACATGAACTTTATGATCAATACATATTTTCCTCAGATGTATTCCATGCAAATAACACTAAAAATATCATATCAAATAATATGATTAACCCATTCAAACATACAGACACATTTTGATGCCTCTGCAGCAGACCATTTTTGAAAACATTGAGCAAAAGGAGAAATTATTTTCATCTCTATTCAGTAATTAAATTCAGCATGATGTTCTCAAAGTTGTCTGCTCCAGTTTTGTTGTACATGGGAATTGGGAAACATTTAACCCTTTCTCACATAAAACAAATTTGCAGCAGACAATAATCTTGACAAAAATAGAGAAGATTTCTATAACTGATAGTTTAGTTTTTCAATAGAGTTGAAAACATTGTGGCAATAAAGAGAAATTGCTCATGTTGAGCAATTTCTCCTTTTGTCAGTGTTTTCAAAAATCGTCTGCTAAAGAGGCGCCAGAAAGGGCAGAGGTTTAACAAGTCTACCTGTTCGCCCATGATGAATTGAGTGGTGATGTATATTTCCAGCTCATTGTTCTCTTGTTTTGGGATAACCAGGGCACTGAATGTCTCCATATAGAAATGTTCTTGTGAACCAGTCCTGTATTCTCCTGTAAAAGGTCATGTATCTTTACAGTATTGTAGTTGTTACATCCTCCCCCTCAGTAAGCTAAAAACATGGTTTGATTTCCAGTTGTGTCATACCAAATATAATTGTAGTAATAGCTTCCCTCTGTGGTGCTCAGGGTGGCATAATAACTGCTATATATATAACTGATAAAACAGGTATTGCAAAATTAATCTTAGATGTTTGTAACTAGTGTATATATTGTTTGGCATCGTTATTTACAGAACTAATTGGAACTATTTAAATGACCAAGAATTTTTTCTACATTGCACAGCAGTCAATGTAGAAAAGTGAAAAATATCATGGCTTAAAGTGAGAGCTCAAGATGATGGGTATTTCAATTTTCTGAAATTGTGAACCTAAAATTAAACATTGAATTTTTTGTTCATATCAAGGTAATTCTTTAGTGTATCACAATACTGGGATTTCTTTTGCATTATGAGGAATAATGCGGGGAAAGACCAGCAAACTTTCCTTTTTTTAGACCACTGGGATTGATTTGAGAATGTGTTACCTGTGATAATATGTTCTGAATCTTCTAAACCTTTGTTTATGTCTCCCCATCGCTGAATAACTGGTTCATCTATGTAAGAATTAGCCTCAATGGCATCCTGAATAAAACAAACAAGTGTTCTTAGTCCATCAAGTATGACATAGAACCTATACTGTATATTGTTTTCATGATGTTTGTTGACGTCAGAGACCAAATTGTTTCGTTAATGTTGTAGATGTGTTCAAGAATTGTTATTTTAAGTTCCTTTGTATAATAAGTTCACAAAGATAACACATACAGCAAAAAATAACTAAATTTATACACATAGCATATTTAACCCTTTCCCTCATAGGACAATTCTGCAACAGATGACTTTGAAGGTATTTTGTCAAAAATTGGAAAATCTCTATAATTGAATGGATAACCTATGACTAAAAATGGAAAACATTGTGGCAAAAGGAGAAATTCTTTTGTAACTAGGTTTTCAAAAAGCCGTCTGCTGCAGAGGCGTCAGAAAGTGTCTATATGAGGGAAAGGGTTAAATGTTTTAAGTACGGTACTTGAAAAGAAAAGTGGATTTATTGAATGCCAACAATATTCCAGCAATATCATGGCAGCGAGGTCAATTGATATTTTTTTCTGGCTTTCTTGTATCTGTACCTTACATAACCTTCTTTCCAGGCAAATGGCTATCTTCTAACTTAGACTATTTAGCCCATAGATGGCAGGTGAATTGTGCTTGTCTCAATTACAATTGTCAATCACATGAAAGAATGAATGGCCAGGGTTTGAACTCACGACCCCTTCATTGATTGTCATACATGTAACTGAGGTATATAAGCATGTCTTTTACAGAAAAATGAGTTATTTTACATTTTACAAGTCTTACACTTTGGAAAACTCTAATTAATGACAGAGAAGTGACATGTGAAAATATAAAATTTGGAACATTTAAAAACATTGTGGAAAAAAGAGAAATTGCCCATTAAAAAAAAGTTTGTCTTTTACCACATTGTTTTACGTCTGTGTACCAAATGCTATTTATATCTGGCAAAATGAAAACACAAAGAGTTTGGGTACCTCTATAGTTAGGACAGGTGTTAAGTCTTCATATTCCACTTTAACTAGTTTAGCTGCCTTCCTGGCTATCTCCCTGGTGTCTGCAAGGACTCCACCAATGAATTGTCCAACACAGTGTACCTGAGTGAAAGAATATATACATCTGTTGAAATGGTTGCTTTATACAACTTTCAACACTTACACATTCAGAGGTAGAATGTTGGCCTGTTGTACCAAAGGCCCCGCATTCGAATCCCGTGATGAGCCGGTTCTGCCTTAGGGAGTTTTACACACAAACGGCGCGAGTACTGGTTAAATCTCCAGGAAGCAGACATCGAGTGTGATTAATATAGTTCTGGTTAAATCTCCAGGAAGCAGACATCGAGTGTGATTAATATAGTTCTGGTTAAATCTCCAGTAAGCAGACATCGAGTGTGATTAATATAGTTCTGGTTAAATCTCCAGTAAGCAGACATCGAGTGTGATTAATATAAGCTGAAGGCTTATTTCGCAAGCGATGTCAAATAAACACGTTTTACATCAAACTGGGACTGGGTACAGGCACTACCAGTAAGTTAATTCTGGTAATACTTAAACCCTTCCCCACTTGCTTACCATTTTGGCTTACTTGCTCAAAATGAGGAATCTCTATTTAATAATTAAACTTTCATTTATAGAGGTTTTTCATATTTTTGTATATATGTTTTCAAAATCGTCTACTGCAAAAGTGCTGTATGTGTGAAATCTATAAAAACAATGATACCTCTGAAGATGCCAACATTTCCTCATCCTTCTCAATCGATCCCCATTTATTTTCCCCCGGAACATCTCTGTGATCTATAAAACCGTGGACACCATCCATCTGTAAGGCCTCTGCTGGATCTACACTGATTATCTTAGCATGAGCTTTCTCGCTTAACACCATACTCATAAACAGCTCTCCTGTAATACAAATGTACATTTTTAATAATCATTTTGCAATATGTTTGTTTAAACCGATACATTTACAATATGTTTGTTTAAACCGATACATTTGCAATATGTTTGTTTAAACCGATACATTTACAATTATAGTAATATGGCAGCATTCCAAGGTAAATTACACTTGTAGAATTAAACAGTGTTGATCTATATTTAGATATTTATGTCAGTTTATTCCCTGACGCCTCTGCAGCAGACGACTTTTGAAAACACTGATGAGCAATTTCTACTTTGGCCACAATGTTTTGAACTTTATTAACAATTAAGCTATTTTTAATGGAGATTTTTCAGGTTTTTGTTACTATGTTTTCAAAGTCGTCTGCTGTAGATTTGTTGTATGTGGTAAAGGGTTATACTTTATGAAATGGTTTACACCTCTACAGCAGACAATTGTATGTTATCAAAGCGACCATGTATTTTATTTACCCTTATATATTATTGTATGATGTTCCTTTTTTACCCTTATATGTGTGTAATCAAAGCTTAATATGTAGCTTATAAATAATTACCTTATATGTTTTCAAATCAGAAGATGGAGATTATTTGTACCCTTATTTGTTATGAAAGCTAAAAATGTATCTTTTTAAACCAAAAGGTGTAGATGAGTTTTAAGCTTGCCTGCTATCAAAGCAAATCATGTAACTCATTTTTACCCTTGTATCTAATCCAATCAGACAGCTCACATGATTCATGTAAACAATTATGCATTTTGATGATTTTGATAATAAGAACTCTGAGACTAAGAAATACATGGTATTTTATTACAGAAATAAAGGGAAAAATTACCAAAACATACCATTTCTCATTCAATTTCCTAGATTTTACAATTCTCTCCTCATAGCAGCCTACTACACGAATATTCTACAAGGTCACTCCTTTCCCGAAAACAAAAGATCTGCAGCAGACACATTTGAGAACATTGAGACAAAATTTGGAAAATTTCTATAAATAAATGTATAAATAATGAATGGAGATGAAAACATTGTGGAGGGATAAGAAATTGTTTGTTTTGTGCAATTTCTCCTTCTGTCAATATATCAAGGGAAATGTTTTGAAAAGTCGTCTGCTGCGGATGCATCATAATAAGGCTGTATGTGGAAGATTTCCCTCATAAAATTGATTTCTGAAGCCTTTGCAGCAGAAGGCTTTTTGAAAACATAGTGACAAAACAAGCAATTTATCCTTTTGCTCATCTCTTTTCAGTCATTATACCTACATTTATGGACCTTTTCCATGCTTTTCCCAAGATACTTTCAAATTCGTCTGCTGCAGAGGTGTTGTATGCGGAAACTGATTGAAGAAATAGTTTCAGTTGAACCTACCATCTAATTTAGGGAAATCATCCAAATAGGCAGCTTCTCCAGACACAATCGCCTCTGATGATACGTTGGGTACTGGATGTCCTAAAGCATCTTGGTCAGACTGACCAGGGTCAGTACAGGGGTCATAGTACTGGGAACTGGACACAGGAAGTAATGACACAGGGGTCAGCAGAGAGGAAGGACCTTGTCTCTGGGCCTAAATAAAGGGTATATATGAGATTCTATAAAAGTAAAGATTGTTTAAAACATGAAGATGCCTTCTGATGCCTCTCTAGCAGACAACCTTTGAAAAACATTGTAGCAAAAGAAGAACTTGCTTATAATGAGATATTTCTCCTCTTGTAACAATGTTTTCAACTCTATTTAAAAATAAAACGCTCATTTATGGAGATTTTTGACATTTTGACTAGATGTTTTCAAATGTGGCTGCTGCAGATTTGTTGTTTGTGGGAAAGGGTCAACAAGAAAACTTCAATCAAACTTTCTCCAAAACCTTAGCTCTATGACACGTAACAAATAAAAACTGCCTTTCTCATGTTTTGGCAATTTTTTAAAAAATATTAAAAGAAAAGAAGATGAGTATTTCTATAGATTATCAACTATTTTCTCCAGATGTTTTCAAATTGCAAGTCTAAAATGTAGTAGAACTCCATTCAATTAACGCAGAAAAGAACAGACCCGTATTACACCCTTACTATAATGTTAACCCTTTCCCTCATACAACAATTCTGCAGCAGACGACTTTGAACATATTTTGTCAAAAAGTAAAAACAAGAGGGCCATGATGGCCCTGGATCGCTCACCTAAATGTCAACAATATATTCCATAAGTTTGACCTTGTGAGCTAGTTTTTGACCAGACATGACCAAGTTTCAAACATGGCCTAGATATCATGAAGACAAACATCTTACAACGTTTCAACATGCTCAAGCCAAAATGGCTTCCAGAGTGTAAACAAAATTTTCCTTAAATTTGACCTAGTGACCTAGTTTTTGACCGGACATGACCCAGTTTCAAACTTTGCCTATATGTCACTTAGACAAACATTCTTACAAAGTTTCAACATGCTCAAGCCAAACGTGTAGCTTCCAGAGTGTTAACAAGATATTCCTTAAAATTGACCTAGTGACCTAGTTTTTGACCGGACATGACCCAGTTTCAAACTTGTCCCAGATATCAATAAGACAAACATTCTGACAAAGTTTCAACATGCTCAATCCAAAAATAAAGCTTCCAGAGTGTTAAGAAGAATTTCCTTAAATTTGATCT
>JAUELF010272189.1:0-10805 GCA_031471495.1 Clinocardium nuttallii | reverse complement strand
ATCCTATGATGCATGGTTGAGATGCGGGCTGGACAAGGTAATCCTATCAAACAGTACTCATTTTGACCTTTGACCTCCAAGTATGACCTTGACATTTGAGGAACAGGCCTGGGTCTGGTGTGCGACACGCAGCTTTGGTGGGTAGGGGACTAATAATGAGCGATTTCTCCTCATGCCACAAATTAACGTGACAATGATTTCAATAGACGTCTGCTGCAAGGCATCAGAAATCATAAAGTGTCTATTCGTTGGAAAGGGTTAATTGAGGCCAAATTTGATGGACAGAATCGATTCCCATGTGTGACCCTGCCCAAGCAAGCGAAACAAAAGTATACACACCTTCCTTCCTTTTTGGCATTTTGAATGGTCAGCTTCAAACATTCAGTAAAGTATGTGAATATCTGTTTTAAAGATAAGAAAATACTTTATATGATAAAAAAAACTCTTTAATTATCGTATTTTCAACAACTTTGTCTGTATTGAGATTAAAATTATTCAACAGATATTTATGATGAGACATAGAGATCAAGTTGTGATGAAAAGACCTCGTTAAGACAATATGACGTCATTTCCTTCGCAGCATCATATTATTCCCATACTTTTCCATCTGTTGAAATACGACTCCATGGATAAATATATCCCTTCTTTTGATCTCTTCGAAACAAAGATGGACTGCACATAAATATCTGTAGAATAAATGTTTACTGACTTTCTTCTCTTAGGAAGACATACTATACAAAAGATAAGAACATACTTTATGCATCGAAACTACATGCATAAAGTGCAAAAGGTACTGTATTAGAAAACTAGATATACTTGATGCAGTTAAATTATGGATTATGGTTTAACCTAAGCTTATACAGATGGCCTTTAACCCTTTCCCTCATACGACAATTCTGCAGCAGACAACTTTGAACAGTTTTTGTCAAACAATTGAAAATCTCTATAATTGAATGGATAACCTATGACTAAAAGTGGAAAACATTGTGGCAAAAGGAGAAATTGCACGTTTTGTGCAATTTTTTCTTTTGTCACTGTTTTCAAACAGCCATCTGCGTCAGAAAGCGTCTATATGAGAGAAAGGGTTAACAGCGAGAATATTTTGAGAAATGTTACTTCTGTCTTTTTGGCATGATCTTAGGCCAAATTTAAGTCAATGTTAAATACTTATTTATTATGTTGCAAGGTATGAGTAGCACCCTGCGAAAACCATCCATGAGGCATTGCTACCAGATTAGTTAGACAAATTGAAGTTACATTGTGAGAAAAGAAGAAATTACTTCTTTTTGCCATGATGTAGCAAAATGCGTAGAGGCAAGTGGGAAAGGGAAAATTTATTTGTAATAGATAAACTCTGGATATTTGATTCTTAACCCTATACCACCTGTACAAATCTGAATTGGATGACTTTAAAATGTCAATCGAAAAGATGGGGAAATCTCTATAAAATTTAGTATAAATGAAAGTATAATTAACACAAAAAGAAATAAAATATTGTGGCAAACGGATAAAAATTACTCCTTTTGTCACAGTGCTATCAAAAATCCTTAACTGCAGATGTGTCAGTGCAGATATAACAAGCACAGGTTAACACGAGCTTAACCTACCTGAATCAAGTATTGCTCTGAGACACCAAATTCCAGACATATCTACAAGCAATCTTTAATAAACAAATCTGATGGGCTTGCTGAACAGATGGAACCAATTTTATAAACTGTTTGTAATTGTACACAAAAAAAATGAGACTTTTTGAGAAAGAATACTGGTGTTTCCTTTTTCTACAATAAATATAAATTGCAAAATACGAATAACTGGGAGAATATTATTCATTGCAATAAAAAGATCTGTTTACACATTGGGATGTAGAAAGTCAATATTGAGCACTTAATTGATGACCATCATGCATAGGTAGATCGTAATCCTTTTGTACTTAAGGTCCCAATTCCATTAAGAGCGGATTTTGCCTTTGGTTTCTTTTCACAAAAATGGCATAAGTACTGTTAACGTCTCCAGAAAACAGACATGGATTAGAAATTTAAATTCGCTGAAAGCTTAAAGTTTAAACTAACACAGATGAGTTCAGAATAAACTTATGATAAGTGTGATGTAACAGTTTGCAAAGTCATCTTGTTTCATAAAGGCCACTTTTATGTTGCATCAGAATTGACATACTTAAGGGGAAGAAAGAGGAAAAGAGAGGAACAAATCAGTTAGGTGAAATTGCTATTGATTCTATTTTATATAGTGCTTTTACAAGTTCAGCCACAATCAATTCTGTAAGAGGTTGCTGATTTAGCCATGCATAAGTTATGGTTCTTAGACACTTGAACTTTTTCATCTACAACAAATCTGCAGCAGACAAAATGTATATATGGAAAATCTCTAAAAACAAAAGTATATTAATTGATAAGAGTTTATAACATTGTTACAAAAGGAGAAATTGCTCTCTGTGAGCAATATCTCCCTTTCGCCACAACCTTTTCAAAAGTCGTTCACTTACAGATGGAGTTAAAATGCATTTGTAAGTTGGAAATGGTTATGCTAAAAAGATGTTCAGAGACATTAATTTGTTTTTATAAAAATGATAAAACCTCACTACACTAATTTTCCATCTATTAAACTATTCAGAGTAAAATACATTTATTTCAAAACAAATTACAAAGACCAATATATATATATTTATATATATTTTTTAAGATGGAAGATTCAGCATTTTAACATTTATATGTCAACGTCTGTTTATTAACCCTTTCCCTCATATAGACGCTTTCTGACACCTCTTCAGCAGACAGCTTTTTGAAAACATAGTGACAAAAGAAGAAATTGCACAAAACGTGCAATTTCTCCTTTTGCCACAATGTTTTCCACTTTTAGTCATAGGTTATCCATTCAATTATAGATATTTACTATGTTTTGACAAAATATGTTCAAAGTCGTCTGCTGCATAATTGTCGTATGAGGGAAAGGGTTAAGGTTCAATTTTATATCTGGTGGCCATCTTGTGCAGGCAGCATAAGGGAACTGTTTTAACAAATCTAATCGAAGGTAATCTTAGGAACTTCTTTCAGAAAATATTTTGAAAAAAGGTCAGTGGTTTAGAAGGAGATTTCGTTAAAAGATATTTCTATTTTTAGCTCTGCAAGTCATGTGGTTTAACCCTTTCCCAAATACAACAAATCTACAGCAGGCGACTTTGAAATCATACTCGAAAAACTCCCTTAAAATAAAAGTACAATACTTGAACAGAATTGAAAACATGGTGACAAAAGGAGAAATTGCTTGTTTTGAGCTTTGTCGCAATGTTTTCAAAAAGCTGTCTGCTGCAGAGGCATCAGAAAGCGTCTATATGACGGAAAGGGTTAAACAATTAGAGATGCGGGCCAGCGAGGGAATATTCTTGTGACATAACTTGAAATCGGACCAGTAGTATGAGAGAAGATTTGAACGGACAACAAACATTGGACCACAAATGAGGTAAAAAGCTCAACACAAGCATTTCATGCTCAAGTTAGCTGATAATTTAAAAAGTTACTCACTTCTACACATCCATTTCTGGAAGTCAAACACGAGTCCTGCTAAGAATGCAAACACCAGACCACTCATCATGGTGTAGTAACATGTATTGGTAAAGTAACTCACTGAAATACATGGAATTATGGAATGGTCAACAATTGGAAACATAGCTGATCCGTCAGGCAACAGTCGACAACTTGAGAACAGTCTGTATACCAGCTCCGTCTCATGGGAATTTTCACAAGTTGACAGAAGCTTGACGTAAGTAATATTTGTAGACATTGTAGATTTTTATCCGACAGTATGAATTCAGATCTACTTGTTTACTTAACCCTTTCCCTTATACAACAATTCTGCAGCAGACGACTTTGAACGAATTTTGTCAAAAACTGGAAAATGTCTTTAATTGAATGGATAACCTATGACTAAAATTGGAAAACATTGTGGCAAAAGAAGAAATTGCACGTCTTGTGCAATTTCTTCTTTTGTCACTATGTTTTTAAAAAGCTGTCTGCTGCAGAGGCGTCAGAAAGCGTCTATATGAGGGTTAAGCTATCTTTTCCAATGGATGGACTCATATCAAAACATTGTCCCTTTACTTAAACCCTTTCCCCTATATAACATGTCTGCTGCAGTAACTTTGAAACCATCTATCATCATGAGCGATTTCTCCTTTTGCCACAATATTTCAAAAGTTGTCGGCTACAGATGACTCAAATTGCATCCGCATAAAAGAAAGGGTTAATTTGTAAACCTGTTCTGTCCCAAACCAATTTTTGTTTTAAATTTTATTGCAAATGTTCAATAATAGGCCTACAATGGATCTCTCTTAATCCTTTCCCACTATAAGACACATTTTGATGACTAATTTTTCCATTTGCCAAAATGTTTTCAATTCTATTCAATTATTTTACTTTCATTTACAACGATTTTTCATATTTTTGCCCGATTGTTTTCAAATCCTTCTAATGCAGATATGGTGTAAATGAGAAAGGGTTAAAAAAAAGATTGTTTAAAGAACATAACAGTCTTACCTAGTTCATTGTCATTATTCAGCAAAACGAACATAACTATCATCTTAACTAGTTCATTGTTATTATTCAGCAGAAAGAAACATTACAATCTGACCTAGGTTGTTGTCATTATTCACAAAAATGAAACATAACAATCTGACCTAGTTCATTGTCAATTTTCACCAAGAAGAACATAACAATCTTACCTAGTTCATTCTCATAATTCATCAAAAAAAGAGAACATGACCATTTTACTTAGTTCATTGTCTCAACAATCTTACCTAGTTCATTGTCATCATTCAGTAAAAAGAACATAACAATCTTACCCAGTTCATTGTCATTATTCATCAAGAAGAACATAACATAATAACATACTTACCTAGTTCATTGTCACAACAATCTTACTTAGTTTGTTGTCATTATTCAGCAGAAAGAACATAACAATTTTACCTAGTTCATTGTCATTATCCAACAAGAAGAACATAACAATCTTACCTAGTTCGTTGTTATAATTCATCAAGAAGAACATAACATACTTACCTAGTTAATTGCCACAACAATATTACCTAGTTCATTGCCATAACAATCATACCTAGTTCATTGTTATAATTCATCAAGAAGAACATAACACACTTACCTAGTTCATTGCCACAACAATCTTACCTAGTTCATTGCCACAAAAATCTTACCTGGTTCATTGCCACAACAATCTTACCCAGTTCATTGCCACAACAATAGTTCATTGCCATAACATACTTACCTAGTTCATTGCCACACCAATATTACCTAGTTCATTGCCACAACAATCTTACCTAGTTCATTGCCACAACAATCTTATCTAGTTCATTGCCACAACAATCTTACCCAGTTCATTGCCACAACACTCATACCTAGTTCATTGCCACAACAATCTTACCTAGTTCATTGCCATAACATTTGACCTAGTCCATTGTAATTATTCAGCAAAACAAACATTAAAATCTTACCTAGTTCATTGTCATTATTCAGCACTGTATTGAGGTACTGGTTCAAATTCCCAATGAAGTAGAAGAACCTCAGCTGTAAAAGCATCAGCCAGATCACATGGGTGATAAAGCTTGGGTTCTTTATGCATTCCATCAGAGTAGGTACATCTTTAGGTGGGGATTTTACTGTCTCTGTGAATAAATAATTTTGTAAAAAAACAATTTAGTTTAACCCTTTCACACAACCAGTCACATCTTCAGCAGACGACTTTTGAAAACAGTGTGGCAAAAACTGAAGTGGTTTCTGTTTAATGCAATAATTAAAATCCTATCTTTTTTAATTCTATTTTTAGAAGAGTGGCGCAACGGTTATTGCGATCATTTTTCTTATGGACGTAATATAAAGTATTCCTGTATGAAAATATAAGCTTCAAGATATTTATTGACAACCCTGTAAACAGACGATTTTTTTGTTGGAAATTATTTTTTTGATTTCTTCACTCCGGGGCTTCACATGACGACATGGAGGTATGAATAGCAGACAGCGAATGTCCAGCGAAATCAATTGACCATTACGGGGTTGTTAATAAGAGTAAATCGACTGTAAATGCATCATTGTAGAGCTAAACCATTATTGTTTTGAATTACAAAAAGCTTTTATGCGTAAGCGTAAAGGAAAGGAACATTTTCCTATATTTTGTGTCAGCGGTGCGAATTTCGTCCGCTGGAGGATGAGTACCTTGTGTTAAGGACACACTATATATATATAGGGGCGTAACCTTATCAATCGATACAAACACCTGTGGTGTGTAGATATGAACTAACATATCAGAAAAACCTAGGATTGTCACATTTGTAAATATAACACTCGTAAATATTCATTATCTTAATTATTCAACGAAACAAAATGACTTATATTAAAAAAAGATTTCAATGTTTATGCAAAGTTTCCAAAAGAGTTACAAGCAACTATGCTTACATACCGGATGATTGAATATTTGTCATAATAATCCTTCCTCTTTTTTCTAACACCCAGCCCTCTTTTCCTACTTTTTGTCAGCATAGGAAACAGTTCAGTTTGTTTGTATGTAATGCAACTAGGTATGTAAGTATTAAAGTATATAGGTATCGTTACATGGATATATTTTCCATGTACGGACAGTGTATTAGTGTGTGGGATGTTGTGTTTGAAAGAAATGTAATTCGGTTAACTTTCCTTCAAATACTGTTGTTAGTTTGTCCTCATATCACTTAATGTAAATATGTTGAGTGTATTAATAAATTTTAATTCTTATTTAAAAAAAATGTGAAAATCTTTTCCAATCATCGGGGAATTGCCTTTATTAGAACTATGGCGAAGTTTTTCTCTCTTTGTCTCAGGAATAGACTCAATCAATATTGTGAAAGGGACAAAGGTTTTAAAGATTTTCATTTTGGCTTCAGAAAGAAGAAATATACGTTTTATTGTATTTTTATTGTGCACTGTATTATTAATGAGATTAAATTGTATAACAACTAATTGTTCTGCGCTTTATGTTGATAAGCATGCCCAAACCAAGAGTTCAGGAAAGCGAGATCAGCTATAAACAAGATACTGTCGCAGTTGATGGATGAGGACAGTGGCGATGACCTCCCAAGTTCCATGGGAAGCCCCGCAATGCATGAACCACTACCTCCATGTTCGTCACCATCCTCGTATTGTGTCTCATCACCATCCGAGATATACCAGACACATGTCGCGAAACAATGCACAACCTGCTCCAGTAGCACGGGGTTTATAGACCAAGGAATACATGCAAGAATACATGCAGCAACCAATGCAGTATTAGCAGCGTCTTGCTTCGCAGATGATGCATCCTCGTATACCTGTAATAACCAAGCAGTAGCAACAGCGCGTTGTCTGCGACTTTAGAATCGGCTGCCATTGACTACACCCTTTTGAACATTTCCAACCTTTCAAACATGTCAGGATTGAGTGGACTTATGAACCTGTCTCCTGTTGTGTAGATAGAAACTCAGGATGGGGATATGAATACACCACCACCACCCGCAACGAAGTTGTGCCGTCCTAATGATGAACAGTGGCTGTGTCTTATATATTTTACCATTATTGCCAACGTTAACATGATAACAGTGGTTAACATGTGCCATTATAATTGATCAGTTGATCATTTGAATAAAAGTTGAGTAACATATTTTGAAACTTAACTTTGGTGTCTTTCCCCAGGTCGACGCTCGCATGAACCTCTTTATACTTTATACACAGACCACACAACGCTGGCAAAACACCAAATAATACGCTAGTTGTACGGTAGAAACACGTCAAAATGTTACTATATCGTCCCACATACGCCTGGATACATCATATATGGCTTATACGTATATTACTCATAGGTTGACAATAATTTACACAGCAAATTATTTCAGCCCCTGAGTACAACAACACAATTCAGCCCTAAAAATATGAAAAAATACGTAATGGTTTTGGTATATTATCGACAACTTATTCAATAAGACATAAACGTTAATGTAAAAAACAACGTTATGACGTTAAGTCCGTCATTTTAACAAGAAATATCAGAAAATGAATGCCATTTCGTCGTATATTATGTAAGATATTTGGTATTTCTAAATCTGTCGAAAATGTATGTCAAACGGCGGCCTTGTAAGCTGTTCAAAACAACACCTAAAGTTTCGCCCTGATCGTTAACATTACCTTTGATACCATAGCCTTGACTGTCAGACACATAATGAAGATGTCTAAGAAGTAAATCAGGGTGAACAAAAATGATATATCCTTTTAGGACATAATTAAACCCCTTGGGATTTTCTGCTAAACGTAGTAAGTCCATTTCGACTTCCAGTTAGCGCGAATTCTACGTATAATTTAGGAGCGAAGATCACTTTACTCCATCTAATTTATTCCACCGAAACGTAAACAATCTAATACTTTTCTTTACCTCTGTGCATTCTGATCAGTGGATTCACATTGTTCTTTTTACTGCATTGCATTATTTTAGGACAACTTGATAGAGTACAGCTAGACCCGTATGACCGTCTCGTTGATAGAGTTGTAGAGCATCCGCTCAGAGTGTGTGGAGAACGCTGGTTTGATTTCCCGGTCGGGTAAAACAAAATACCTTACAATTAGTAGTAATAGCGCTTTACTCCTTGGTGTTCTGCCGTTAGTATCACGACTGATTCGCGTGTATAAGAATGAAGAGATCAGTAGTCCTGGTAACTTTCCAAGGAAACTAGAAGTGTTGAAATGTCGTAAAACACCATACACTCACAAGAGAAAACAAAGTACGTTGTATTGTGTGGCTCGATGAGAGGTTTTCTACTCTTTTAAAAAGACATGTTCAAAATCTTAAGTAAAACGCAATAGTTGGTATATAATCGGTAAAATAATTATTGAGACATTCATGAACGTATATCTTAAAGCAGCACTTAAACGCGGTGAGGAAAATGGTGCCATTATCACGTCAAACCAACTCGAGTGATATTTTACAAAAATATCTGTCTATTTGAAGGTCGTGGAAGCTGTTCAAATCGACACCGAATAATTATGTGCTCTAAATAGTAACGTGTCGTTGAATAGCCTTGGCTGTCTGACATAGTCTAAAAATGAAGATT
Organism: Clinocardium nuttallii; assembly: GCA_031471495.1. NCBI lineage: Eukaryota > Metazoa > Mollusca > Bivalvia > Cardiida > Cardiidae > Clinocardium > Clinocardium nuttallii. The sequence continues at coordinate 1,678 of JAUELF010272189.1, read as the reverse complement.
TAGAAGAACATCAAAGTGAATCTTATAGAACATAAATCCCATTGGAGTATCTGCTAAGCGCGAGTTACTATTGAGTGTCAGTTTACTTCGACGGAGTTATTATTCAACAACATTTAATTGGCCCCCAAACTATAACAATCTGAAAACAGAAACGAACTCTAGGCCTCAAACAATACGAATCATATACTTGAGCACACATTCCGAGCACAGATTAACATTCTACATATTTGGAGCCTGATCTGAATTTCATGAATATAAAATCCAGACCTATAGTTCGCTGCAGAAGCAAACGCTAATTGAAATGAATCGGATGACTGCCAATTACAAATTTCTTTGGCCAACCGAATATTCTCCCACACCATATAGAAACGAGATAGAGACAGAAAACGGGAACCTGATCGTGGATTTTTAGGCTTAATAAGAGACGTATTTTTCAAGTTGTCGTCGAATCCAATATGTGCACAGTGAATAACTTTAATCTGATACCCAGCTTGAGCAAGACTAGAAGGTTGTTTTTGGAAACACACAAGTGGTGTTTGGAGAAAACCAACCTTAACGTAATTATTACGCGTTTGGAAATAGCTCTGCCCACGCAAATGCTTGACAAAAGTTTCTTGATACCTTCTAGGTCTCATTTGCGAATGGTGTAGATCCTGATCAAGCTGCGAAGCATAGTAAATTCCCTATTGTTGGTATTCCCAGATCACCACACACGGGTATTTAAATCAGTTAAACCGTGTACATGTTTCATTGATATATTTATGTAAACTTTAGTCATAAAACTGTCAAAAAAAGGAAAATGTTCACTTCAGTCTGCCGTCAATGTAATCCGAATACGACTTCAAACTAGAAAGTCATGACGATTTTAAAACCAAATCATCATTGTCGCAAGAACATACTTTTTTGCGTCAATGACGAAGTTATTTAAAGGTATGATTCCACATTTACACGCAAACCTAAGTCGGTTAATATGCTTACGCTCAGTCTGCCGTATATTTAATCCGAAAACGACTTCAAACGAGAAAGTCTTGACGATGTTCTAACCACAAAGTATCATTGTCGCAAAGACATGTGTTTTGGCGTTAAAGACGACGTTATTCAAAGCTATGATTCCACATTCAGACGCAAACGTTTAGTCAGTTAAGATGCTGACTCTCAATCAATGGCTCGTGAGTTTGAACCCAAATTAATGTTTAATGCAGTCCCATTGACTCGGCCATTAATCGTTTGTCTGAATAGCATCAATCGTCTTCTATCAACGGGCTAACAATAGTATATATGAGTCGTCCCGCGAGAAAACCAACAAAATGGCCTCTGCGTAATGTATCGACCCAGCTCAGCCTGTGCAGTCCGCGCAGACTGATTCGGGCCGACACGTTCCGTCTCAGGGGGAAAGAGGTAAAGGGTAATGATTTCTGAAAAAAAATCACATGAGGCGAAAAGTGTCTATCCTTGTAAGCCTGCGCGACATGCTTAGGGCGATCCGGGTTGATTCTTTCCGCAGAGTCCTCAATATTGGTTTTCTCGCTGGACGGCTCATATAGGAACGCAGCCAGCTGCATGTAAACAACTATTGAGAGATGGTGAGGTAAAACAATATTCGTGATTTGTTTGTTTGGAGTTTAACGCCGCTTTCAACAGCTTTGGTCATATCACGGCGGTCAGTGCACCTACCCAT
>JAUELF010272179.1:0-10806 GCA_031471495.1 Clinocardium nuttallii | reverse complement strand
CACTGGGACATCATTTGTGTTCAGAATGGTACACCGCAGTTGTTCAACAATGGGACATCATTTGTGTTCAACAATGGTACACCACAGTTGTTTAACACTGGGACATCATTTGTGTTCAGAATGGTACACCGCAGTTGTTCAACAATGGGACATCATTTGTGTTCAACAATGGTACACCACAGTTGTTTAACACTGGGACATCATTTGTGTTCAGAATGGTACACCGCAGTTGTTCAACAATGGGACATCATTTGTGTTCAACAATGGAACACCACAGTCGTTCAAAAATGGGACATCATTTGTGTTCAACAATGGTACACCACAGTTGTTCAACAATGGGACATCATTTGTGTTCAGAATGGTACACCACAGTTGTTCAGCAATGGGACATCATTTGTGTTCAAAATGGTACACCACAGTTGTTCAACAATGGGACATCATTTGTGTTCAAAATGGTACACCACAGTTGTTCAGCAATGGGAAACCAAAGTTGTTCAACAATGGGACATCATTTGTGTTCAGAATGGTACACCACAGTTGTTCAGCAATGGGAAACCAACGTTGTTCAACAATGGGACATCATTTGTGTTCAGAATTGGATTAATTTATTTGAAGCCAGCACTGATGTTAACTTTAAAAATGTTATCAAAGGGATCGGTCTATTTATAGATATAACAATAGAATGTACTCTCATAATATAACCTGCTTTCAAATCAAAGTAATATCTCTTCTGACACAACATACAGTATAATCAGCTTGACATCATTGTTTCCACACTTTTGTCTTGGGTCAGGTAACTTTAACTGTTTTAGCAGTATCAGTTTTATCTAAATAACATATTGATATCATAGGAATAACAGTTTTAAGCCTTTAACGACCAAAGTAAAAGTAAAAGTTAATTATTTCTTTCTTGCATACGGATTTAAACGTATCTACAGCAGACAACTTTAAAATCGATTGTTTCGAAATATGTAAAATTTCGCGCTGTGTTACAATGCTTTCAACTATAGTATTGTATTGAACATTCTCATTTATAGAATACTTCATTTGTTCCTTTCTGATTTTATATTAGTCTGCTGTATATTTCTTCACTGTAGGACAGTGTTAAAAGAATCTACGGTGTCCGAAATATCTACCTGATCACTTACCTCGGGGTCGTAAGATTCAAGTACTGACTGAACGATCTGGTTCGTGTCTAAGCAATACGGTTTTATATTGAAACATTGCTTCTCTCCATGTGTGTAAATGAATAAATTGTATTTGGTTAAGGCAACTAGCCGTGGCTGCAAATAGCGCTATTACGGAAACGGCCGACTTTGACCCAGTGATCAGGGGACTAAAACGCCTTTCAGCTGAATTTAAACATAAATAGCTATAGTTACAGACTGGCAACCACTTTGATTTCGTAATATATTGTTTGACTTTATTTTTTTATATTTTTAATTTAACAATGTGCGTCATAATATGTTTAATGTTATTCTGAAAAACTCAAAATCTGCCAATATATTAGTTTAAATGTTGGTAACTGTAAAATGTCACGGCTTTTTTTTTTATTAAATATTAAACATATCTCTCTGCAGATGTTTAGTAAGCAAAGAATGATTTGAGCCGTCCTGCGAGAAAACCAACATTGTGGACTCTGCGTAAAGTATCGACCCGGATAAGCCTAAGCATGCCGCGCAGGCTAACTCGGACAGACATGTTTCGCCTCCTGTTGATTTTCTGTTTCATGAATCATATCTCTATACCTCTATCTCCCTGAGACGGAATATGACGGCCCGGATAAGTGTGCGCGAACTGTGTATGCTGATCTTGGTCGATACATAACGCAGATGCCATAATGTTGTGGTGGTTTTCGCGGGACGGCTCATGTAGACTTTGTTTTATAAGGGAGGTTTTGCTTTTGTTTTCTTTATTCCCAACAATTTAGTTTTAATTATATTCGAGTATCACTTGAATGTCGCGAAATTAAAATATATAATATATCAACACTGACGGACTAATATATAGTGTGTACTATTGAACTACATATTGTTATTTAACATTGCCTCTTGTTCCTCCGTGTTTGAAATCAACTGTCATGTCTCTAGTAAATCTTAATATTACAAGTTAACCATTCCAAACAATGATATTGATATGCTGTTATGTCTTTCTTGTGTATGTTATATCAACGTCAGAACTCCGTAGGGAATTAAGTAGTCATGAAATGTGAGGTCTTCAAAAGAATTGCTTATATTTTCCTATGGAACATTCTTTTCTTTTTTTTAAATCTGATTTTTTTTTAAATAACTCACAATGCGATATGTGTATTTGTTTTACATTTTTAGAAATCTAGGAAATGCATATGGGCATTGTCTACTTTTGTCTGATCGCATCTTGCTAGAGGCAAGACCCAGGTGTGCCTATGTATGTGCCAACTCTCGCCAGAGTGCCCGAGTGCCACTGTCCACCGAGATATTGACTAGACCATATGTATCTTCTGACACAAACCTAGATGTGTAGCCCAACCGGGGAGTCCATTCAACTCGCCCGACTTGACTCCTATAAATGGCACACAGTGTATCATTGTTTTTCTCTTCAGTCTAATTAATTCAGTATATATAACAAAAGTCATTTTTATACAAATACTTTTCCATTTTTCTTCACCTTCTATACACTTTAAACCCCTATTTTCCATTTTTCTTCACCTTCTATACACTTTAAACCCCTATTTTTACTCCGTTTTAATGCAGTTTGCGGGCTGGCTAAGACCGATGTGGTGATTATTCTGGACGCCAGTACGAGTGTGACAGAGCTTAACTTCCAGAAGATGCGTGACTTTGTGAAGGAGTTTATTGGTAACACGGACGTGGACTCCGGCTCCGTGCGCTATGGTTTGAATATTTACAGCACCAGCGTGGATGTCAGGTGGCAACTGGACACGTAAGTCAGGATTAACAAACAAATCTGCAGTAGACGACTTTGAACAAATTTCTCTTATAAAATGTAAGCCATGTGCCCAATAGTGATGTTTATATACAATAGATAAGGTGCAGTTTTTCAATGACAAATCGAATTATAGTTTCGTTAATATATTTTCAATTTTAAAACGCTTAATTGATAATTCTCTTTAAGATATATATTAATTACAATAACTTAATTAATCAACATACATGAATGCGTTCTACTTCATACCGGAAATAATTTGGGACACCATGTTTAACAGTTAAAGTAGCTTTTCTCCAACGTAATAAAACATGCATACGCACCGTGCCCGTTAGATTAGTGCATCTGCGTAAAAAACACTCTGATGAGCCTGCAACATTGTCCGACTAACAGCCATCCTTGAGATCCAATAACAGCCAACGTTTTCCGACTAACAGCCATCCTTGAGATCCAATAACAGCCAACGTTTTCCGATACAGATCATTAAGATACATATTTGTTATTCAGATACAAAACGACAGCAGAGTACATGGATGCTGTTGACAACATCCCCTACATATACGGATCCACCAACACGGCTGATGCCTTGAAGGTCATGCAGACTGAGATGTTTACAAGAGCCAACGGAGACCGACCAGACGCCCCCAACGTCGGTATCATACTGACGGACGGTATCTCAAACATCAACTCAAGAAGAACGGTTCCTGACGCCGTGGCTGCGAGAGCTGCTGTAAGCTTATTTACATAATCAAATCAAAATAATAGTTTTGCAATTTCAATTTTTAAATTTCTTCGTTATATTACCCATGCTTATGTTTCAGGAATCATTACTCTACACCTCTTTTCCCCTGAGACGGAATGTGTCTATACATTACGCAGTGTTCATAATGTTGGTTTTCTCGTGAACCGCTCTATTTGTGGTTTTGAAAGCCTATATTGTGATGGGTATTAAGATGGGGTTTTTTATAAGAATATTTATTTAAATGTCTTACTTATTCGTTTATTTCATTGAAGTTATTACCGAGTCAAATATAGAAAAAATCGATACAGGCTCTCTTGAAAATATTTTCATACTTTATAAGTACCAATTATTGCTAATATATCAGCAGACAATACAAGTACGCGGTTTGATCATGTTCTCATCAAACACACGTCAATGGTATATACAGTCTAATCAGAGGTTTACCTGCCATCTTGAATAATATTATGTCGAGAAATGTTGACAAGAAAGTTAGCAAACATAGTCTTACTGGTGAAAGGTTGTTATGGGAGGATGGGTTGGAAGATATTGTGGGATTATGAACAATTACTTTTATGAGCATCTTTCCTTTTCCTACATTGTTTCCCATAATAGTCTCATTCAGAGAGGTCCATGCGTATTTCTGTCGAAGTAAAAATAAACCTCTTGAGAGCATTCCCGTCTCCACTTGTTGTTATTCTGGAGAGTACGTTATCACGCTTTACCCCCACTGTATTGAATCTACAAGTTCTAATAATCCAAACTCTTACACATAACGAATCCGTCACTTTCTAAGTATATGTCAACGAACGAAAATGTGTTTATTCTTGCCTATAAGAGGGATTTATATTATTATGTTTGTATTTGGATGTACTTCTTGAACATTTATCAGGTATATGGTCATAAAAAACAAGCGTCAGACACGTAGGAATTAAGCATGCTGTTCCTGGTCAGGGTCACAAAAATAGCGGTCATGTTGAACAGATCAAACATCTGACTGCTGTAGATTCGTTGTTATACAGCGTACCGGTCTCTTAGTGATCGTCTACCGGTGGTTATTCAATACAGTGTAGCCAGCAGTTATATATTGTCTACCGGTGGTTGTTCAATACAGTGTAGCCAGCATTTATATATTGTCTACCGGTGTTTATTCAATACAGTGTAGCCAACATTTATAAATGTTCTACCGGTGTAGATTCAATACAATGTAGCCAACATTTATAAATTGTCTACCGGTGTATATTCAATACAGTGTAGCCAACATTTATAAATTGTCTACCGGTGTATGAAGATTCAATACAGTGTACCAATCTGTTATATATTGTCTACCGGTGTATATTCAATACAGTGTAGCCAGCAGTTATAGATTGTCTACCGGTGTATATTCAATACAATGTAGCCAACATTTATAAATGTTTTACTGGTGTATATTCAATACAGTGTAGCCAACATTTATAAATGTTCTACTGGTGTATATTCAATACAATGTAGCCAACATTTATAAATATTCTACTGGTGTAGATTCAATACAGTGTAGCCAACATTTATAAATGTTCTACTGGTGTAGATTCAATACAATGTAGACAACATTTATAAATGTTCTACTTGTGTAGATTCAATACAATGTAGCCAACATTTATAAATGTTCTACTGGTGTAGATTCAATACAATGTAGACAACATTTATAAATGTTCTACTGGTGTATATTCAATACAATGTAGACAACATTTATAAATGTTCTACTGGTGTAGATTCAATACAGTGTAGCCAACATTTATAAATGTTCTACCGGTGTAGATTCAATACAGTGTAGACAACATTTATAAATTGTCTACCGGTGTTTATTCAATACAATGTAGACAACATTTATAAATGTTCTACCGGTGTAGATTCAATACAATGTAGCCAACATTTATAAATGTTCTACCGGTGTAGATTCAATACAGTGTAGCCAACATGTATAAATGTTCTACCGGTGTATATTCAATACAGTGTAGCCAACATGTATAAATGTTGTACCGGTGTTTATTCAATACAGTGTAGCCAACATTTATAACTGTTCTACCGGTTTAGATTCAATACAATGTAACCAACATTTATAAATGTTCTACCGGTGTATGTAGATTCAATACAGTGTAGCCAGCAGTTATAGATGTTCTACCGGTGTAGATTCAATACAGTGTAGCCAACATTTATAAATGTTCTACCGGTGTATGTAGATTCAATACAATGTAGCCAGCAGTTATAGATGTTCTACCGGTGTAGATTCAATACAGTGTAGCCAACATTTTTAAATTGTCTACCGGTGTATGTAGATTCAATACAGTGTACCAATATGTTATAAATTGCAGAACATCCATATTTACGCGATCGGTATTGCTTTGAAAGACACAAGAGAAGTGGATAAGATCGCAACCCCACCGGCCTCAGCAAACAGATTTAATGTCCAGAGTTTTGATGAACTTAAGGGACTTGAACAGCGGATTTTCAGTGCAACATGTCCAAGTAAATATCGTTTTATTCTCATTTATTATTCGTTTGACTTCTTTGATATTGTTTATATTAACGCATGCGTCATTATCATTATATTGCAACGGTTACTCGGAAGTAGTGCTATAAGCAATGACAAAGTCGGTGTTTTAATTCACCACCCCTGGAGTGATAGCCCTCGTCGTTACAGCGGTTCGACACATACTGTATATGAGCCGTCCCGCGAGAAAACCAACATTATGGCATCTGCGAAATGTATCGACCAGATCAGCCTGCGCTCTCCGCGCAGATTGATACGGGCCGACACATTCCGCCTCAGGGGGTTAGAGGTATAGAGTAATTATTCCTGAAACCAAAAATCCACAAGAGGCGAAAAATGTCCATCCGGGTAAGCCTGCACGTCATGCTTAGTCTGATCCGGGTCGATACTTTACGCTGAGTCTACAATGTTGGTTTTCTCACGGGACGGCTCAATTATAACACCCCGTATATCGACGAGGGTTATGTGTCAGTTCTCTACGCATACGTGCTATGATACGATTTATGTAGAGTTCGGTGTCCAGTGGCATTCATCTTTCCCATCAGGGACTACACTGTACCTGACCACCATGAGGTTATAGTGAAATAGCATTTGCTTCGGGTGAGGGACGTTGCGGGTTCGATCCCCGGCCAGATCATGCCAAATACTTTAATCTGGTTTAAATGGCTTCCTTGGCGTTCATGATTTTGGGCTTAGTCTTACGACTGACAATCTGCTGTCCGGATAAATCGACTATAGTACTGGTAAAATACCGTTGAAGAGGCATGACAAAAAATAATGAAGTAGGCATAATGCGGCATATTAACAAACAAAACATTACCCGTCATGTGAAACCTAGCAATATTATGTTAATAGTATTTGTATAGTCATTGATAGGACAGTATGGAAGCATCATTGATAGGACAGTATGGAAGCATCATTGATAGGACAGTATGGAAGCATCATTGATAGGACAGTATGGAAGCACAGGTTGATCCGATTATTCACTGTTTATTGAGACAAGCTGTACCTTTTGTCCACGGACAGAATCAAATCGTACACTGCGTTCAAAGGACCCTAACCTATTCCCTTTACTCAAAAGCTTATTTGGTCTAAGCGAATTGCTCAATATTTTATATAGAGTTGCAATTATATTTACTGAAGGGAAAATTGCTGGTCGTGCATTAAGAGCAATTTCTCCTTCTGTCAAATTGTTTCGAGAAGTCCTCTATTGAATGTGAGAAAGAGTTACGAATGAGTATTTATTTTGTTGTTGTTTTTGTTTTGTAGATGAAACTGCTTCCACACCTATGCCACCAGGTAAGTCCTATCTTCTTTAAAAGACCAACGCCGATGTGTCAAAATATCTTTAAATTGCTCTGCAATTTCCGTATAAAGTCGGTAAATAGTGGTATTGTGCGAAGGCCTGTCGGTCATTTCCGTATAAGGTCGTTAAATAGTGGTATTGTTCAGTGTATGTCTGTCGGTCATTTCCGTATAAGGTCGTTAAATAATGATAGATTGTTAGGCCTGTCAATCAGTTCCATATAAAGTCGTTAAATACTGGTATTGTTTGTATGTCTGTCGGTCATTTCCGTAAAAGGTCGTTAAATACCGGTATTGTCCGAAGGCTTGTCGGTCAATCCGACCTCGTAAGGAAATCGCCTTATTCCAGTATTATCGATCGTCTACGGAAACAAACTATCCGTACCAAGCTCTCTTCTGGCGCCTGTAAAACAGCCAACATTACCTATAATTAAAGTACTTATAATTGATTATATCAGAAAAATAATGTTTCAATAACTCCGTACTGTCATCCTAGCAAGTCCTTCAAACCGATTACTAGGTTAGTTATGCAAATCTAACATAAGTCAGACTAGCTAACCGATTACTAGGTTAGTAATGCAAATCTAACATAAGTAAGACTAGCTAACCGATTACTAGGTTAGTTATGCAAATATATTGGTTAGCTGATTCATAAGTGAAACTCGACAGAAACTGAACATATGTAATCATATTTAATTAATCCGATTGCTTTTTCAGTTAAAACAGTCTCTTGCGAATTCTCGGTCACAGATCTCGTCTTTATCGTCGACTCATCATCAAGCGTCACGAAACATAATTTCCACTTAATGCTCGACTTTATGAAAGCCCTCGTTTTAAAAAGTGACATAGACAGTGGTAACACCAGGGTTGGTCTTCTGGTCTATAGCAACGATGCGTTTGTCATTTTCCACTTAAACAGATATCGAAGCAAGATAGCCGTCCTTAATGCTGTCGACTATACAAAGTTTCTTTGGGGCGGTGCAAACACATTTCGCGCTCTCTATAAAACGAGAACGAAAATGTTTACGTCTATAAATGGGGATCGTCCGAATATACGTAATGTTGTGGTCCTTATAACAGAGGGCGTGAGCAATATGAATAAGTCATTGACAATACCGGAAGCCCAGCGGGCATGGCATGACGGGATACATATATACACCGTTGGTGTCGGTCTCCCTGATACCGCAGAGTTGCACGCGATGGCAACGCCGCCTGCAGAACAAAATAGCTTTACTGTCGACAAGTTTTCGGAATTACCAGATCTACACAAAGTGATCTTAGACCGAGAATGCGCGAGTAAAGGTAAATCAATGTCTTCACTGAGTGACTAGTGTGTTAGGAAATACATTTAGAAAATTGGGATCAGTCTGAAGATAACTTCCAAGCAGACTTAAATTACTCTTGTTATAAATAAAGTTCATCTGGGGCGTAGCTTCTTAAAGGTCCCGAAGGCCGCAAAATACACTTTTTCCCCAGACAAAAAGAAAAGATAAATTAGCTGAAACAATACATGTTTGGGTACGGTATATAGCCAGTTCCTGTCCGTTTTAAAACATAACTACAAGGTCAATGTCATCTTTTTCTTCACCTATGACTATTCGTTTGTTTGTTTTTTTATCACTGAAGCTTTTAAATATGGTTAAAGCGAACAAACAAATTGTCTTCCGTTTGCAGAAAAAGACGGATCCTAAGTATTTCCAGTGCATGAGTTCTTTGATCTGCATCTTAGTTAAGGTGGAGCATCCCTTATACCGTACGATTGGTACTATCACTGGACTGTGGGTCATTGTTATAGTCCATGAATAATGCCCATCAAAAGTGGTCGAAAATAATCGAGTCCATTTCCGGATGCTCTAACTTTAATTTCTCTTACTTCCAGCATTCTTCAACAACGTTTTTTTTTCACAAATTGTACATGTCTTTGAAAATGAAAACTCCACAGAACAATACTAATATCATTTAAATACTTTCTACATAGCATATTCTAGTATTGTTTTAAATTCGTTTGTCGAGTGCTCTTGGTATGATAACCCACTCGCGTAGGTCTATGTGAAATATGTTCACTGTCCTCCCTCGGGGATCAGGAATGGATGTTCTCGTGATATCATTTAACCGACATACTGAACTCTTCTGTCTGAAATATACTAGTGTTAGGAATGCATACACGGATTCTGTCTGAAATCTACTAGCGTTATAAATATATACGGACTCTGGCTGTAATTATACTAATAACGGTGCACTAGGCAAACCAAGATTAAAGCATGTGTGAGCATGTATATTCAGACCACAGAGCTAACCGTGTAATCTGATCTTCACTGTTAACAAGGAGTCACTGCGGCTACTCAGAGATTTCTGACAATCTGTTAACAAGGAGTCACTGCGGCTACTCAGAGATTTCTGACAATCACACATGAATAGGATTGTATTTAGATTGTCGTCAGAAGGTTGTTTTTTTAATCAACCAATCAAATGGTCAAAACGTTTAACTTTCACACGCCTGAGTTGTTAATCTGAATTTTCCCTTGGTAGCATGCATTCATAGGCAGATGGTCCACCTATCAGAAAACACGGGGTGGGATTTCCTGGAGTAAAACTTAACAAGTCACCAGTCAATGACGTATTGCTCGTGTCTTTCACGTTTAAGTATCACGTTTCGGTATCACGTTTTAATGTCACGTTTAAGTATCACGTTTTAGTATCACGTTTAAGTATCACGTTTTGGTATCTTGTTTAAGTATCACGTTTTGGTATGTCGTTTAAGTATCACGTTTTGGTATCTCGTTTAAATATCACGTTTGTTTAAGTATCACGTTTTCCACACGACAATGTTTGGTGACAGTTATGTTATGTGGTTCCAAACTGGGTTAAAAGGGTAAAACTGAGCGATGCTAAACGATAACCAACCTTGTCGTTAGTAATACACCGTATCGTGAGTAATACACCTTATCGTTAGTAATACACCTTATCGTTAGTAATACACCGTATCGTGAGTAATACACCGTATCGTGAGTAATACACCTTATCGTTAGTAATACACCTTATCGTGAGTAATACACCTGTCGTGAGTAATACACCTCGTGAGTAATACACCTGTCGTGAGTAATACACCTGTCGTGAGTAATACATCGTATCGTGAGTAATACACCTTATCGTTAGTAATACACCGTATCGTGAGTAATACACCTTATCATTAGTAATACACCTTATCGTTAGTAATACACCTTATCGTTAGTAATACACCTTATCGTTAGTAATACACCGTATCGTGAGTAATACACCTTATCGTTAGTAATACACCTTATCGTGA
>JAUELF010272169.1:0-10806 GCA_031471495.1 Clinocardium nuttallii | reverse complement strand
TATTTCCCTTTATCTTTGTTTAATAACTCTCATACTTCTCATGTTGTATGTTGTATTTAAGTTATCGATGTGTCATGTTTATATTCCTGTATCTTTGTTAAATAACGCTTATACTTCTCATGTTGTATTTAAGTTATCGATGTGTCATGTTTATTTCCCTGTATCTTTGTTAAATAACTCTCATACTTCTCATGTTGTATGTTGTATTTAAGTTATCGATGTGTCATGTTTATCTTCCTGTATTTTTGTTAAATAACTCTCATACTTCTCATGTTGTATTTAATTTATCGGTGTGTCATGTTCATTTCCCTGTATCTTTGTTAAATAATTGACATGAATCAGAATGTACGGATAAAAATCCATTAAAATCAATGAAATATGGCCGATGACAAAAACAATGATTTTAGATAGCACCATTTCCGTTCTATAAACCCTTCCACTACCGAATTTCACAAAGTCGACTCTTCAATGTTGAAAATTAGACCTCTCCATACTGCGTCAACAGAAATCTTTATAGAATGTAATGTCTAATATTGTCTAAATAAAAACCAACACATTTTATTCATATTAATTTAATCACAGTCCGACCCTTATTAACTCACATACATCTTCTCTACATGTTCTCTCCTTCTACACTTCATCTTTCTTCTTCACCCCTCTCATCCTTATCGTGATTTTTTTTTTGTAGCATAGAAAGAATATTGAAATGTATGATACATAACTTTTTCGAAATGGAAGACATAGATTCGAAAGATATAATTGATGTTTGTATTGTAACATGTACTTATGTATATCTTGTGTGAAATAAATGAAAGAAAAAAGAAGAAAAAAGAATTTAATGTCTAGTGGCAAACAATGCATTGTTCAGGCGAGCTGTCTCGTCTGAATCTACATTGTTTGTAAAAAGCCTTTAATCCCTTTGGCAGTGAAAGAGTTTACATTTACTTGCAACATTGATAATTTAAGTCGTTTTCCATCACTAGGGAAGTTTTGGCCTGTTTTGAGCATTCCTTAAATACAACATAACTATAAATGTGTTCTAAATTTACACAATTTAGAATTGCGTGAATCCAAAATAATACCATTGCTTTAATTCAAAGTAAGGACACTATAAAGAACCATGAACTTGTTCAACATCCGCTAAAGTTACAGCTTACAAGTGTTGCACAAGCTTTGAATGGGTAAAAACGAATGTAAACATTACGATCCCTTCATTCTAAACCTGGTCATAAAAAAAGGTGGCAGCGATCTTTTAAATAACTTTAAACACTGTGATTAGAACATACGAATGAGTTCAGTTTATCTTAAAGGTTCTTTATTCAAACTGAGATAAGAAACTTTAAATTAAATGTTTAATGATATTATTTCTCCGCATAGTTTATATAGATATTTTATTTCTTTATTATTTTTTCATTTTTTCATATTTTTTGTGTCATTTGTTTTCCTTCTTTCTCTTTTTTTTTTTAAATACTATAGTTTGTAACACATGTATATATGTAATGACGAAGAACACGTGTTGTTCAAGTCTAATAATAAACGAATTGGGTTGAATTGGTATACTATAATGCAGCCGTATCTGGAGAATTTAGGTATTTACCTAAGGAACAGCCGATTTTTGAAAACATTTTACCTCAATGTTTCAACTTTATTATAAAAAAAAGTGTTCTTTTCAAATTTAAAGACTTTCAATATGTTTTACTAAATAATTTTAAAGTCGTCTGTTGTAAGTTCGAACAGGGTAAATGCATCTGCGCACAGTGAGAACTCAGGTTAGCATGTCAATCCGCGTAGTCACTTTCCGACTTGCCGTTAAAACTAAAGGACGTGTAACCTCACTAGTTGTACGCCAATTTTGCTTCAAACGATGCCAAATCGAATAATCTCCAAGACCGAAAGTAGTAAAAAAGATCTGTTCATATGTACTTTGCCCCATATCAGTATCCCTCTATGAAGGATTCTCCCCTAGTTCACAAACAATATGGAGGTTCTGTAAGATGTTTCTTGTTTACAAAGTTGTTTGATTTAACCCTTTCCCTCATATAGACGCTTTCGGACGCCTCTGCAGCAGACGGCTTTTTGAAAATATAGTGACAAAAGAAGAAATTGCACAAAACGTGCAATTTCTCCTTTTGCCACAATGTTTTCCACTTTTAGTCACTTTAAGGTTATCCATTCAATTATATATTTATATAGATATTCTATATTTTGTCAAAATATGTTCAAAGTCGTCTGCTAAAGAATTGTTGTATGGGGGAAAGGGTTAACTATTAAATTAGACCTAAAGAATGCCTTACCGCAGGTGTTTTTGACATCGGCGTCGTGGAAGCGTCGGGATAGCGCTACTGGAAAGATCACGATGTTTATACCCCTTTCCCACCTACATACGCGTTCTGACTTCTCTGTTGCAGACGACTCTTGTTAACATTGTGACAAAAGGAAGAAATGGTAATGATGAGCAATTTCACATTTTGTCATAATGTCTTCAATTTTATTATGTAACTGTTCTAACATTTATAGATATATTCAATATTGTTGACTCATAATTGCTCTTTTGGCCACACCGGGGGGGTATTTAAATATAGACACTCTTTGTGATTTCACGAAGATGTCTGTAATCTATGTCTCCATTAGAATCGACGTATCGTGTTTTTAAGATGGACACAATGTGGAAGACAGTGTGGCATACAGAGGATAGAGCGTCGACCTCTCGTACCAATGGTCCCGGATTCGATTCCCGTGATGACCGGGTTCTGACGGGATGGTTTCTACACAAACGGCGCGAGTACTGGTTAAGTCTCTAGGCAGCAGACATCGAGCGTTATTAATATAAGCTGAAAGCTTGTTTCGCAATCGATGTAAAATAAATAAGTTTAAACTAAGATGGACAAAACATAGGCTACAGGGACGTTAGATGTTGTTTTTCTTAAATGTTATACAATATATAGAAATAATTATATTTAGTCTTTACTAAACATGTTTTGCTGCAATTTGAATACTCTGTCCTAATATAAAACTCAATTCGGGCTACTTAATACAATTTGAATACTCTGTCCTAATATAAAACTCAATTCGGGCTACTTAATGCAATTTGAATACTCTGTCCTAATATAAAACTCAATTCGGGCTACTTAATACAAAGCCCGATCTTCGTGACAGTTTGACCAGAGAAGATCCAGATTAGCCCGCTTTTCCGCGCATAGTGTCATACTTCGAATTAAGGTTGGATCTACATCCGGGTTTTACAATATTAAAATCGGATCCGTCGGATAGAGTTACATAATCCGGTCTTTCTGCCATTTCGGGGCCATTAACGGCAATAAAACGTCTCGTAGGTGAATGAACACAAACGGACCATTGTACTGTGTGACGCAGCGTCTTCCTGGACAGAGCGTAGACGTCTTGAACCGAAGACTAAGGATGTTAATGTCAACGTTTAACAACAAGAAACATGGCATCTCGTGGAGTTTTGGACTACAGAGATTGTTTTAACCTCCTTATAAAGCCTAAGGCTGAAATATCGAATCAACTAATGTATGTATTGGCATACATATTTAAACTGCCTTGTCCGAATACAAAATAAAATTCGGGCTACGTTGTACAAAACACAATCTTCGTGACATTATGAACAGAGAAGATCCAGATAACCACACTTAGTTTTTATCGCATAGCGTGACAGGTGAATGAATAGGAGCGGTCAAAGTTGTAATGTGTGAATCAGTGTGTCTCTGGACATAGCGTTGACGTTTTTTTGACCTCCTGATGAAGCCTAATAGGGCTGAAACATCGAATCAACTAATGTATGTATTGGCATTCGTATTTAAACTGCCTTGTCCGAATATAAAATAAAATTCGGACTACGTTGTACAACATCCGATCGTTGTGACATTATGATCAGAGAAGATCAGGATCTGTCCGTGCCTCCGCGCAATATCACCCCACCTGCCCCATCAAACTAATAACGACATTAGTCTTGGCTATTTCGGTTATATTGTCGACAATAAGATATCTCGCAGGTGAATACATAATCCGGTTCAAAGTTGTAATGTGGCTTCCTCTGGACATAGCGTCGACGTCTTGATCCGAAAAGTAAGGATTTTAAATTTAAACGTATAGAATAACTACAATTTGCAAGTGTCGGTAGCTTAATTAACCCCCCTGGGTAACGTGGCTGCAGTCTACAATATGCCTTCTTGAACACAGTGATATGTGACAACGTAGTTCTGCACCAAACCCTCAAATGGGCGCGTCCGCGAGAAAACCAACTCTGTGGCGTAAAAACACATGAGTAGTTCAACTAGCCGCCGTAATATGACTGAGAAATTGTTAAACACGTCGTTAAACCTCAATCTATCAATCATTCGATATAGTTGTATGACAAAGGCTAATCGGACATCTCCACCCAGCTTCAGTTTCTATACATATATTATCAAGGCCGAGAATACATCACATGACTGGAGATTACGCGAGGCTTCCAAGGGGTGTTTAAGTTTCAATGGACGATAAATGACGATGTTTCAAATATAATTAATATTTTTCTCTTAAATATTATTTTTCATACGTTTTCACTGAAGGAAACAATTAAAGGTTAGTATGCAGGACATTTCATTTTAAAACTTCATCTTATTAGTCTCTCGTAGGGTCGCCAACTTAACTATGAACCAATCAAAACGTTTCATTTCCTTTATTTCTTCGATATTATTCATTAAATACAATATTTGATTGGTCTACACTCTAGATCATTTGTTTAACATCTAGGTCCAAAAACTGAGGTTATATCGCCGGAAAGAATAGAAGCCACGTTAACATAATCATAAATTACATTTCTATTGACTACGCAGTTGTGAATGTTCTTCAATAATAAAAATTCTCCAAAACCAGGCAATGTTTGAGTATAGACAGTTGTGCAATTGAAATCATTATGCCATTAATAATACACCCAAGATTCAGAAAGACAGACTTGAGTCTTCTGTTAAGTTGATCTAAAATAAATCAACCACCAGCTATGAAAACTTTATAATAATTGAATAAAGTTGAAAACATTGTGTAAAATATAGGAATTGCTGATTATTTCTACTTTTGCCTCAATGTTTTCAAGCATCTCCTAGGTGGTTAGCATCGCGCTTCGATAAATTGCATAATTTAATTAAAACACATCAAAATCATAAAACCAGAGTTTTATTATGATAGTTTTACAGTATGCTTAACCATTTATAACATAGACCAATTCTAAAGCTGATGATCGAAAAGCAGACTGTAAAACTATCATAGCATGTAAACGATTTTGCATTCAAAGAGTTTGGTGATTACATAACTGAACATAACAGTAAATAAATGTATAAATGTACACATATAAATGTATAGTCACACTGTTTATAAGTGCCATGATTAAATGATCGGTAATGAATATATGTTCAAGTGAGATTCTTGATTTGTAGAGAGCAACCTCTTGTTGCCGGCATTTGCAATGCGATTGAAACTTACCTTAACTGTTCGCTGTACACTACTGTCATTATTGCTAGAAAATAATTTTGCCGACTTCTCAATCAATCACAGGGACATGTCCTGTATCTTCAAACTGCGTTATCACATTTTTATTTGCTCATATAAATCATTGTCTACTATTCATGAGTCAAATTGAAGATCTCTGTAAACATAGTATGTCCCTGTTAACTGTTATTGTGTTGTTTTGTGTTTGCAGGCGGATAACGTAACTGTTGTATAGAAAGAATATGGGGCATGCAGTAATATAAATATATTTATATTGAAGTCAATAACTCTTTCACTGCAGAATATCACAACGTCGACTCTTCCATATTGTAAATTGACCCACTCCATTTTTCGTCCTACAGGACATTTGGTAAAGTTTAATATCTTAGAAGCAAACAATGCACATTTCAGGAGAGACAGCTCGTTACGTCTTGTCTCACATAAATCTACATTGTTGGCAAAAGCCATTAATTTCCTTTGGCAGCGAAAGAGTAACACAACACAATTCTTACATAAACTGGACAATGAGAATGTCCGCTTTCGAACATAAAGACATTTATACGGCCAATATTGGTCAGCAGCATTTGTTCTCAAATAATAGAGAGAAGAAGAAACGTCATCAATGTAAACGAATGCAGTGAGATCGACCGAGATATAGCGCACGTATTGGGAATCGGCTTCTGATGCTCTTTCTTTAACCTATCTGTTTAGTTCTATTCATTGTACGTGACGGTGCCTTACTCAGTGGTCAGTGATTTGTTATATTTGTTATTTGACACATATAGATAGAAAACATATGATATATTTGAAATGTCAATCACACGAACGTTTATCGTTAGTATTGATTCTAGTATTATAATAAGTATGAGCATACACAATATATTTATTTTTTTATTTCCATTTAAAATTATATTAATTTTTATTTTCACTTAACATTATGGTTATTTTTCACTTTTTCCAATTCGTTCTTTATCACAGTTTACAATTTCTTTATTGCTTCAGTAAATATCTTACTATGATATTATTCACAAAGAATTTTTGATTTTCGTGATAGTAATATATAAAGAAAAAACGAGTGACATTCTGCGAAAACAAATCATAAGGCATTTTTAGTTTGTTGTTTTAGATTCAGATAGGCCAGGGCATGTATGTAGTATTCTGATCTTTCACAAACAAGTCATGGCAGGTTACGACAAACTTTTGTAAAGCAGTGGCCAGTAGGAGTCTTCAGCACGGACTATTTCAACACGTGTAACTCTTGCGCCAAGGTTGTTTTTTTCCGGAGCACCGCCCATACGTGAAATTCTCCATATTCCGAGTATCACTAATCGATGATACACTGTGCGGGAATAATAACCGTATTGTTGTTAACATAAAAGTGTAAGGTGGATATAAGTCAGTATCGTTCCGTTAACCTTTTCCAACCTGCAGACGCATGTTAACGCACTAGCAGCAGAGAACTTTGAAAAACATTGTGGCCATATGTGAAATTGCTCACGAAGAGCAATTTCTCTTTTGGTCACAACGTTTTCAACTTTATTTATCAATTAAGCTATCTGCTATGGAGATTGTTCAGGTTTGTGTTACTATGTTTTCAAAGTCGTCTGCTACAGATGTTTTGTATGTGGGGAAGGATTAAGATGTCTTTAAAGACAACACTAACGTTGTTTACTCGATGAATTCATTCACGCTATACAAAGTTGATAATCGGTTATGCACCAGCTTTGTTCAACCCCTTTCCCACGTATCTATAAACGCTTTCTGACCCCTTCGCAGAAGGCGACTTTTGAAAATATTGTCGCAAATGTGGAAATTTCTTTAAGTTAAATTTTCCATTTACTGGGAATTTTCAAATGTTTTGACTAAATTTGTTGAAAGTCGTCTGCAGTTGACTTGTTGTTTGTGGGTTACTAGAGTATGCACGTTACTAGAGTAGAGTATGCACGTTACTAGAGTATGCACGTTACTAGAGTATGCACGTTATTCATTAATGGTTCTGTAAAACGTCATATTCATAGGATCCGCAACCGTGTGATTTAGTATTTGTTTAAAAGAGCATAGTACTTGTAACTTCCCCCAGAGAAACGTCATAATATAACTGAACATTGTTGAAAGCGGCGTAAAACACCAAACAATCAATCACTCAAATAAAAGATCAAGTGTTTAAAATAGGGATTATAATATGAATATTAGACTTCAATTAGTATTGTGCTGTGATTCCTGATAAATAACTTAAAAGTTAAATATTTCTCTTCAGACCAAGTCATAGTTTCATATCGAATTCATTTTTTTTTAAACAAACATATACGGATATATTGCCTGTATATATTGACTGTGTAATTCTTATAAAGTTTAACAAAACGTTGTTGTGAAGACAGCAATTAATTGAAGTGTCTAATTAAAGATTTGAGAAGAAAAGCAAAACAAGTTTTTTTTTAGCAAAACTAGTGTTGTGATTTCGTTATCAAGTTCCGTCAACTGCATCACTCATATAAAACGTGATCATTAAAACACAGACATGACATTAAACGGAAGTGCCAACAGTTCTCGGCTGGACGAGGAGCCCATTGACTATTACACCTTGTATTACGATGGAGACATGGACAACCTAAACACCATCTGGTCACGGGAACCCCACTTTGTGCCCCTTGTCACTTTATACACTTCCTGTTTTATTTGTGGTGTAATCGGAAATGGGATCGTATTGTTTGCGATAATTGGCAGTAAAAAGACACGGAATGTGACGTTTTCCTTCATGTTAAGCCTTGCTGTAGCGGATCTGTTGTTTCTGTTGGTGTGCATACCGATAGATACACTTGGGATGGTCTTGGGCAATTGGCCAGGGGGCGTGGTGTTCTGTAAACTATCTGGGTTTGCCGAGATGCTGTCAGCGGTATCATCAATTCTCAATCTCTCAACGATCAGTGTCGAACGGTAAGTTTCTGTGTTTTTAACGATGTCTGTCTGTGTGTGTGTGTTTGTGTGTTTGTGTGATGCTTAATTGTGTTTGAACCGTGTCGAGGAATCCACCATGGCCGAGTGATTAGCGTCCATCCCAAGCCATGACGGTCATAGTGGAGTTGCCATGAACATAGCACATTTCCTAGCTTATTATGTTTGTGTTTAGCTCTACCTTTCGATGAAAAGGTAAGCTATCCTACTCACCTAAACGTCGGCGTCAGTGTTGGTGTTGGTGTCACACATTGGTTAAGGTGTGTGTACCACCTTACTCTTTTTTCAAAACCATTACAAATATTGTTTTGAAACTTACAATGCTTCCTCACCATATTTACTCTCATCAAACTCCTTTCAAGACCATTAGAGATATTGCATTTACAATACTTGTTCAACATCAGTACCACCATCGACTGACATGAGTACATACATCTTTGAAGGTTTTGTCAGAATTAAGTTCCATTTTCGACAAAGAAAATACTTTGAATTTTGGTAAAATCAAATTATTGACTTAACCCTTGAGGATATTGCTGTGAAACGTTTCATTTCATTGTCAAGCACTTAAAAGTCGAGCGTGGACATCTCTTTTATTTCACACAGGGAGCATGAATAAGTGAATTTTAGCCGCCGTGATATAACTAAAATAATATTGAAAACGGTGATAATAACGCCTATACATAAAGAAAATAGCCGTGTCGAGCTATAAAGCGAGTTAATACATATGCATATATAACGCATTGTATTACCAGAATCCGGCATGTCCGCTCTCCATGCTAGGCGATAAGGGATGTTGGGCTACTATTAAGACTGACCTGCTGGAGTCAGATAAAATGGACAAGCAGTACTTGTAAATTACTGTACGCCGTGATATAACTAAAATAATATTGAAAACGGTAATTATAACCCCGATAAATAAAAAAATAGCTGTGTCGAGCTATAAAGCGGGTTAATACATATGCATATATAACGCATTGTATTACCAGAGTCCGGCATGTCCGCTCTCCATGCTAGGCGATACGGGATGTTGGGCTAGTAGTAAGACTGACCTGCTGGAGTCAGATAACATCGACCAGCAGTAAATTACTGTACGCCGTGATATAACTAAAACATCGTAAAACACGGCGTAAAACACCATACGTACAAACATGCAAACAAATAAATCATTCGCACTCGGATCACTCGGATCACTTGCACGTACGCATGCCAAAGCATATTTATTTATGCATTGTGTTTAAGTGGGAAATTGCTTATACTAAGCAGTTTCTTCTTTTGACACGAACTTCTCAACTCTTTTCAATAATCATAATTTGATTTCCAAAGATATTTTAATAAACATTCATTTAAATGATTTAAAGCTGCTTGATTCAGCTTTGGTGTAGAAAAAAAAGGTTGTCGTGGAATGCCAATGCGAAAAAGCCAACACATATATAATAAGCTGAGTTAACCGCTTTGATAGAACTACAGTACTGTAAGAAACAGCGTGTAACTCCAAATACAAATAATACAAACATTAATTGGCAACACATTGACGGTATTTATTAACGTTTTTACAAGAACATATATACAAGTTGTTACTAGATTATATATTTTTGACTTGTGATCATCTTTACGATTATACTAGACACCAAGAACAAGTCTGCAGATACCGTATACAAGTGCCTATTTAAAAAAAAGACTTAGTGTTCATTCTGCAACAAAATTACTTTTTTTTCAAACCAAGTCGATAATTGGAAAGGGGGAATATTCGCACTGCTATACGTGACTTTAAAAGATAAGCCACTTTGGACTATATGGTGATCTTATTGAATGTTGGAATAGAGAAGATTAAGGTGCGCATGCGCACGCCAACGACCTCACCAATAGTTATGACAGCCAATGACGTTGCTTTTGACGGAAAAGAAAACTCTTACCAAGCTAGTTCATATCCTTACCCCTGCTTGTGGTAACAAACCAAGGATGCAGAGGGAACCCGTATCGAACTATTTATTGAACCAAACAGCTTTTGTTTGATTTTAAATATATTGGAACTAATGCGTATAGCCACACATCTCATGAATACAAACAGTGTTGAATCCCACTTGAAGACGCATTTCGACGCATTCTGCACCATATTTCTATTGGAAGTAGTTTGGGGATAAAGATGTGAAATTTCTCATATGAGAAACTTTATCATTTGTAGCAATAAATTCAACTCAAATCATTAAGTAAGCCTTCATTCATACTTTCATTAATCAAATTTAATAATGACATTATTTATTTAATCTTTATTCATATCCTTTATCTATAGAACTTTAATCTTTAAATTGTAGTTTCGCTTGCCATATTATAATGTATATTAATAGTGACTAATTGGTCCGTCGGGCC
>JAUELF010272159.1:0-10806 GCA_031471495.1 Clinocardium nuttallii | reverse complement strand
AGAGGTTTTCTATTTTATGACAAAATATGTTCAAAGTCGTCTGCTGCAGAATTGTCGTATGAGGGAAAGGGTTAATGCATCTGCGTAATGTGAAGACACGGGTCGATGCATCCACAATGTCTAACTGGAGGCCTCACAAGCCGCATGTATGTTATATAGACTAAAATACATATCATGACAAACAACTACTGAAAGTGAAGCCCTACTAGTGTTATGCCAGGTTTCTTTTTAAATGATGTCCGTGCGTATAGTCATTTAGACCATATATCGCTTATCGCGGCTTAACTATAGGAATCAGCCATGACCTAGTAGTTCCGTGGTTTTAGTGGTTCAATGTCCGGTTGCGGTGGACAAGTTAGAGTATAGGCTATGCACTTTTCCTAACCGACCGCTGGTTTATAATATAGATTTCATGAATAAATAATCGTTCGTTCTTATTTAATTGAAACAAATAGTGTGTTTGCTTGTATGGTGCGTTTACGCCGCTTTCAATAACTTTTCAGTTATATCACGGCGTTTCCTATGTAATTTACAAGTGCTGCTGGTTCTTTTATCCTTACACCAGCGATTAAGGTACATGAAGGTAGTTCATTGGTTGTATATCAATGTCGTTTAACCCTTTTTTCCGCATACACGTGTAAGCCTTTTATGAAGTGTCTAGACATGATTATAGCCATATTTGAACTGTGTATATCGTGATCAACATGCGCGGAAGCACATGTTAATCTGGTTTACCTTCTTGCAAGAACAGGATCATATAGTAATTTTTGGTCTACACGTAATTATGTCGAGATAAATGTCGGATTTTCAAGTTAGAAAAGAATCGCGTGGAATGACCTAGGTTGATAAGTTCAAATCTGTCGTCTGCCCCGTGATAAGATAATTCGAAATTAAAATATAAGGAACGTCAGACATTGTAAAAGATTGGCCAGTTTCATGAATATACTAGAATACAAACTACGCTAACTCAATTTTGACCATATATTGAGCTGCCATAGTTGTGCACTCAATGGACGATTAGTGACAATGTAGGTGTTTATGAAAGAGCATGCTTATACTACCATCCTCCGGAAATAGTGTAGTAGCGTTGTCGGAATAAGGTGTCACGAGTCAAGTATAGACAAGTATAAATGTTTAATAGAGTTGAAAACATATTCCTAAATAGAAACGTGTTCATGATGAGCAATTCCTTATATTGTCATAATGTTCTCAAACGTCATCTTCTGCAATGTAAACTGCCAAATGCGTCTGCATGTGGAAATGGGGTAAAACTGAGCGCGGACTTAATGTTTAAGGAACCGATTCATCAACTTAGAAAACCTTCCTAAATACTTAAAGACAGTTTGATGAGTTCTTTGTTGAATTTTGTAAGCAATTAAATTGACTTCAAGTTAAAAAGCTATACAATTTTAATCACAATCGATAAATATCTAATGAGGTCAGCTTTCAAGTCTTTGTATTCGATTGTTATGGATATTGTAATCGAAATAGGAATAACACGCGTTCTACAGTAACTAACATGATGACATGTTTACGTAAATCCATACGTTTACCCTTCCCCAACATAAGAGAAAAGATTCAGCTGATTTAAAACATCTATGCAAGCTTTAGAAAACGTCTATAAACGAAAGAATAATCATCGTATTACGTTGCCATTGGAGAAATTGCTTTTTATGAGCAATTTCTCCTTTACCACAATGTTTTCTAAAGTCATCTGCTGCAGAGATGTCAAATAGCGTCTGTTTGTAGGAAAGAGTTAAATGCAAATTATCTAACGCAACGAACGTGCAATCAAACATACGACTGGCATATTTTTACGTTTTGGCAGCAGACGACTTTTCAAAAAGAAAACTTTTCTCATGGCAAGCGATTCCTCTTTTTCATAGTATTTTAAATTCTGTTCACTAGTCATACACGGTTATATGATTCATTCAATATCAAACTAGGAAACCTATTTGGATTAATTGATTGGATTTTATCGGTTTCAACGGTATTTCAGAGATTCCACGACGGCCAGTTCATCTAATGTGTTTTCCTTAACCATTTCCCTCATATAGACGCTGTATGACGCCTCTGCAGCAGACGGCTTTTTGAAAACATAGTGACAATAGAAGAAATTGAACAAAACGTGCAATTTCTTCTTTGGCCACAATGTTTTCCACTTTTAGTCATAGGTTATCCATTCAAGTATAGAGATTTTCTATTTGTTGACAAAAACTGTTCAAAGTCGTCTGCTGCAGAAATGTCGTCTGAGGGAAAGGGTTAACTTTTTTGGCAGCAGGACTCCACGTAAAAATCTCCGCCTATGAAATTCTACCTTCCCCCATAAGCCCGTTTGTGGTATACGAAAGATAGGATGGCCTAGTGGGGGTTAGAGCCATAACCCTTGGATTGTTATCCCTGCTCGGCGGCGACTGAGGTATCGCTTTTCGCAGGAGGAATATTACTTCTGTTTTGTCAGCGTTCGGTTTTAAAATGTTGCCATGCATCCAATACACAATATCATTGAGACAGGCCCCACGTCGACGCAATGCCTTAGCCTGGGAAACCATATATGTTGGTTCAAAAGATCAGTAGAGTTGTGAATCATCGGCACAAAAATGATGATTAAGTCTATGAGTTCTGCAAATGTCACCAAATGGCTTGGTATAATATAGTTTTGGGTCCTAGAACTGATCCTTGAGACACGCTGTATTTCATCAGTACTGGTTTTGACAGTTCAACGTCAATACACACAATCTGGTAGGGATTATTAAGATATGATGACATCCATGCGAGCGGTTTTCTTGCAATTCCAAATTGATTCTTTAAGCGAAAAGGGTGTTGTGATCGATGTTGATCGATGGTGTCGAAAGCTACAGACCGAGTAACACAAGTACTTTGACTTTTATTTGGTCAAGAGATTGGAACTTTCAGTAAAGCGGTCTCAGTGGAGTGGAGCTTTCTATAGACAGACGGTATGTAACAAAGGCCTGTTCGTAGACACGTTCATATTCGATCGAAGTAAAAACATTTTCACTATTCTTGAATCAATGTTTTGATGGTTAAAATCTAAATGACCCACTGTATAGAATAAGACAAATCATTCTTCAGTGAATTCTGATCTTAGTGTATAACTTTTATTATTCTTTCGTGGACAATTGATTAAAATAGGTATACCACAGGTACCTCACGTATATACGCCGCGTCTTGCGATTTAGGGTCTTAACGACACTCCATTTTGTTAAACATCATTAGGGACATAATGACATAACAACTAATGGAGCTACACTGATAGCCGTTTGGTATGAATGTGCATCTAGGCATGCATAGCATGAATGTGGACAGTTTCTAATCTGTTTCCTTTATGCCGCACAGTTGCCATTCTAAACTGGATACATTTGGGGAAAGTACACGTTTTTTTTAGACTAAATAAAACACACTGTAAAGTGTGAAATTGGTTCTTGTAATCGATTCCACCTTTTCCTGCGTACATTTCAAAATGCAAACTATTGGGCCGTCTCGCGAGAAAACCTACAGTGTGGTCTCTGCGTAACGTATCGACCCTTATTAGCCTAAGCAAGTCACGCAGGCTTACCCGAATAGACACCTTTCACCTCCTTTGGATTTTCTGTTTAAGGAATCATTAGTCTATACCTCTTTCCCCCTGAGACGAAATGTGTCGGCCTGGATCAGTCTGCGCGGACAGTGTGGGCTGATCTAGTCGACACATTACGTAGATGCCATAATGTTGGGTTTTTGTTCGCGGGACGGCTCAATTAGACTTCACTGCAGGTGGTAAAACAATCATTCAATATGGTTTAGTTATATGGTAAAACAATCATTCAATATGGTTTAGTTATATGTTAAAACAATCATTCAATATGGTTTAGTTATATGGTAAACCCTTTCCAACTTACAGACGCATATTGACGCATCCGTAACGGAAGCCGTTTGCAAAGACTACGCTAAAAGGAGGAATTGTTCAAAGTGAGCTATTGCTTTTTCTCACAATGTTTTCAACTCTAATAAGTAAAGATATTTTCCATATTTTTCTTTGAATTGTTTTAAAGTTGTCTACTGTACATTTGCTTTTCGGGAGAAAGGTTTAATATTAAAGTGCACAAACAAGGTTTGAATATTTACAACACAAAAACAAATATTTGCATACGACTTCAATAAAACTAAATGGTGTGTTATTGTTTTAAGATAAAGTCGGGGGGATTTGTTACATTTAATTTACTACTCTTATCTGAATAGATGTAGCCTTTTATCATAGATCGATGTCCTTGATCGAACTGGTAATGCGACGACGAGTGTTAGTGCTTTGAATCTGCGTACAGTTAATGTTCAGGTGACCCAGCGGCGGATACGTACAGTGTCACCAAGAGTTTTCACAGTCCGCTTACAGGCGGATACGTACAGTGTCACCAAGAGTTTTCACAGTCCGCTTACATAGTAAAACAGCTCTAATTCTATATTGTGACAAATATCTACAAGAATAACGCCGAATGTATAGTTAATATTAGCCATTACTATTATTTTTAAAGTATTTCGTTTGACCGTACAATGGATCGAACCCTGCTCTCTAAAAGTGGAAGCTCTAATCACTTCGACACGGAATACAACTGTATTAACTTTCCGTCATATAGGCGCTTTCTGACGCCTCTGCAGTAGACGGTTTTTTATAAACAAAGTGACACATGGAGAAATTGCACAAAACGTGCAATTTCTCCTTTTGACACAATGGTTTCCACTTTTAGTCATAGGTCATCCATTCAATTATTGAGATTTTCTATATTTTGACGAAGTTCAAAGTCGTCTGCTGCAGAATTATCGTATGTGGAAAGGGTTAAATGCTACCAGTGATGGGTGGGAACGAAATGTAAAAGTCGAATTTTGTATCCTTGTTCTCATGGATTTACTTACTTGTTAGCTGTTTTTTTGTTGTGATTTTTTTTAAAACTTTTTATTTGTGATTTTACTGTTCAATAAAAGTCAGTTCTTTTATTTAAGATCTGTGCCTCTACAGGCGGTAAAGTGTTTTGCTTCATCTCGGCTTTTGAATAAATGAAAGTACAAACACAACATTCGGTAAAGTTAAAGTATCGTGACAGAAGTTAAATCTACGGTTGTATTATGTGTTGGCGGACAATGCATCTTTACGCAAAGAACTGGTGATCAGTTTAGTTATTTAATCGATTGATTGCCCCAGATTACCTATAAAATGGATACGTATTAACGGATTAAAAGATCAGGAATTAAATTTCAGGTCCGTTTAAATCTAATCTGGTTAGTTTACATAATCCGTGCTAAATTCTGGACATTAACACACTTTTAGATGGATTATATAACCTAAAACTCCCTTCAGAAAAATAAGCCACCGTTTTAAGGGTGGAACACAGTTGTGTGGGGTCCCTGGCGCTGATGTTTTAATACTTAATTTATGCTTGTACTCAAGTATCTAATAATAGATTTATATGAGAAAAGCAGAAGGTTCATTGCCCATACTCATTGCTGAGCACAGTTAGAGTTTAATGACATCGGGTGTCAGCTCTTGTCCGGATTCCCTAATTTACATCATACTTGACTCTTCATAATTGTAGATCTAAACTGCCTTTCCGCCTTTCAAAATATAACCAAATCTAGAGTAAAATGTGCTGTGAGATAGAATAACAATAAGTGGTTTTTTTTTAACTGTGTAGTACACCGCTTTCAACAGTAATTAAGTTATATCACGGCGTGTCCTGTGTAAATTACCATGAATGCTAAGTAGGGGTGCAATTACTTCCCTTTAAACGTCTTTGATGTGATCTCGGTTTTCACATTCATGATTGTAATCAAAATGCACGCTGAACGTCGGAGGCTTCCTTTACTTTTCGTGCGGACGATGCAGCTTTCAGATCATACTGGCCGCCTCGGTGGTGTAGTGGAAGAGTGTCCGCATCGGGTGCGGGAGGTCGTGGGTTTAATCCCCGACCGGGTCATACCAAATACTTAAAACTGGTAGTATTTGCTGCCATCCTTGGCGCTCAGGGTCGCGACTGACTGGCTGGTGTCAGGGTAAATAGACCAGTAGTACTGGTAACTTACCCAAGAAACGCCGTGATATAACTGGTGTCAGGATAAATAGACCAGTAGTACTGGTAACTTACCCAAGAAACGCCGTAATATAACTAAACAATCGTTGAAAGCGTCGTAAACACCAACCAATCAATCATTTTACATCAGACTGTGTGGATGCGCAGGGATTGAAACAATTGTGACAAACGGCGAAGTCGCTCATATTGAGAAATTTTCCCCAATGTTTTCAAATATTTTCAATACTTTTACTTTCAGTGAGAGATATTTTCTTTGTTTGCTTCATGGGTCAAAGGGTTAGAACCTGCTTTCTTGTCTTTAGATGGTATATGTGTTGACGAACCCATTAATGAAGAAAGAGTCAATAAGGTAAGTACCGGTGTACCGGATCAAATCGTCGTAACATATCCTCCTTATACCTGTGCTCGATAACCCTTCTCCCGCTGGTCTTCTGTAGCTTGTGTAACCAGCATTGAACATTGTCACTTTCATTTTTAGCTATAGAGAAATATTCTATAAAGATGTTTTTAATGAGTAACGATTTAGCATGATCAAGATTATACTGTACGATGTGTGGACTTATCTTGGTCAACACTGTAAAGTATCGCATTCGAGAAGCTATAGGCTGAATAAATGTTGTCCTAAGTCACTTTAAAGGTGTATCCACCCGCACATATACAGGACCTTTTCCGTGACACAATTTCTTTCTTGAAATTCTTTTGGTATGGATAGATATAAAATATAGTTGATTATAATTATGCGTTTGAATTTTCATGAATAAAAAATGTGTTACATTTAATCACTATTGAAATACTTTACTTTTGAAGTATCTTTTCTTCGTTTGCCTTAATAGACAAATAAATGCACAATAGGGAAGCCATAAACTACCTATGGTGGATTACGGATTAACGCTTTTCCACATGCTGATGCATTTTGACGCACCTGGAGCAAAAGGAAACATTGCTCTTTATTACCAATTTTCCTATTTATCAAACTATTTTAACTCTATAAAATATTATAGGGTTTCCATGTTTTTGCAAAACAAATGTCCAGGTCGTCTTCGAATTGTTTTATTTGTGAAAGGGTTAAGTCCGCCAGATAGAAGCCTCTTTTCTTCTAGCAGCTTTACAATTTTAAAATTGAATGTTCTATTTGGAAAAAAAGAGGGTATAATATATATAAAAAAAGGTAATATACATTTTTCAATAGAAATGCCTTTCTCTTACGATTGTCGTTTTGCATCCATGAATTTAAGAAGTCATCATTTCTATTAACCGTTTGGACTATTTGCGTCGTCTTATACCCTTTCCCACGAGATAAGACCCATATGCAGCAGACAGTTTTTGAAAACAGAGTGACAACAGGAAAAAAATGCTCATGTTGAGCAATTTCTCATTTTGCCACAATGTTTTCAAATCGTTGTGATAATCATACTTACAATATACATCAATATTTTTTCACATTTTAACCTAGTTGTTTTCAAAGTCACCTGATGCATACTGGTCGTATGTGGGGAAGTGTTAAAGCATGGATACGAAAGGATAGAGCCTCTGTGATTAACAGAATTAGGACGAGCTTACTGACTAGAGTAAAACAGTCATTGAGTGTGTTTGAATGGAGAGTACTGTTATTTATAAACCTAGCCAACGGGAATAAGGAATAATTTCAATAAAATATTACTTTCGTCTTCAAAGGTACGTTTATTTATATTTTTTAGACAGGGACGATATCGAAGGAAAATTATTAAACAATAACATGTTTTTGATTTTGTAGTTGTAAAAACTCGTCAGAATTAGCTCGGAAAAATGATGATACGAAACACAAAGTAGACACAATCTAAAAGTGTGTCGAAACATTTAAAGAAACCTTTGTGGAAAAAATCGTTTTTATGATTTTTATCTCTCTATCCATTACGGTTGTTTCATGCCATCCATTTAGTTTGTAGTAACAGAACTATTTTGATATTGTTTGTATCATCTGCGTCATCTCACACGAAAATCGACCTTCGATAATATGCCCAAATCGACCATGCGGTCTCCGCGCATTCGGATCAGGATCGTCCCTGTTCGCTATTTCATCGTATGTATGCTCTCACTGTAAGTTAATAGACGACTATACAATGATAGAAAACTTCGAGTTATCAACGTGTTCGAGTGATCCGTCTTTTAATGCTACATTCATTATGTGTTTCATTAAATTTTATTATTTTACTTTAATAACGGTTTATTATGGAAATCAAGCCATTGATAACATCCTGACGAGAAAACAACGTAGCAGTTATTCACAATGCTCGTCTGATGAATCAGAACTGCTGCTACGATGTTTTCAAAAGACTGATCCGTTTTATAATTTAGTTCGAGTTAAACATTGTATTCGAATTAACCGATGTTCGAGGTATCACGAGTCCAATGTATGCAATTTTGTCGTTCTTACCGAATATATCAAAGCCTCCGGAAGCCGATTTGTGTGTGACGTAGCGTTTTTGTAAATGGATGCCATAATTGATTCGATTTTAAATCTATGATTAAGTAATGAGCGTGGATTAGCGAAGATTTATTGCATATCTAAGCCTATTGATATAAACCTCGAGGATCATTAATTGTGATTTAATCTCAATTTATGTTAATGGAAAACAGTTGTCAGTATATCATATATTATACGACAGTGAACTGACACTTTGATGGCATTCTGACACCTATCACCCACAAAGTTCTTTATGCTCGGAAATAAACTCTATGCTTAAAATCAGGCTTTTGATTGGTTAAGCGGATTCCAGACGGTGGCTTCGGGTATGAGACATTTTTTTTTTTAAAGATGAGGTATTGTCGACGATGATTGTCGTCGGAGTCGACAATCGTATTGCACTCCTTGTTAAGATGTTTACATGTATTTAGGTCCACGTTTCTCCTGTGACAGATACGAAGGCTGATCTTGGTATTCTCTATACGAACAGCCACGAAGGTCGATGTACGTGTGACGTGGCTTGTATGAGCATGTCAATGGGAAAATGTTACACGTTGCAATTTTGAACAGAGTAGGTTCAGATCGGTCGCCATCTTCTCCGTCTTATCTGAATCTATCATTTTTTAACAAGCGTATGTTAGTAATTTATGTACATTGTAGATATTGATCATGCTGGGCGGATGCACAGGCTGATCTGGATATACATTGTTTCACAAAAGCAAAAAAGAATCTTTCCAGAGAACGGGTGTAAATTATTATAATAGCTCCACTAACTTCATTCTTGTTTACTTAAATAGAAGTTAGAAGGTGGTCCATTTATTAAACCAAAATTCTGTGTAGATTGGTTGCGAAAGAAGCATTGTGGGCAACAACTCCTTTTCGCACATTGTTTTATTTTCTCTTTTAAATGTTGTTGCCGTTAAGTCGGATGTTGCACTCTTTATTTCATGTTTTTAGAAATTAATAGTGTTAATTTGGTAGAACCCTAAATCATCACATGCCATTAAAGGTGGCTAGGCGTCAGGTTGTGTGGTAAATAAATCGAACAAACACGACCACAATAAGATTAATGGCTTTTACAAATAACACAAAATTTAATTTAAAATTTTACAGGTCGTATATGGGACAAACACAAATAAAAATTAACCTGCAAGATAAAAAAAAAAAAAAAGGACCCTTTATCGGACAAGTTGTCAACAGAAGGACAGGGGGATTTGATAAAATATTTATCTGGA
Organism: Clinocardium nuttallii; assembly: GCA_031471495.1. Lineage (NCBI taxonomy): Eukaryota > Metazoa > Mollusca > Bivalvia > Cardiida > Cardiidae > Clinocardium > Clinocardium nuttallii. The sequence goes on along the minus strand of JAUELF010272159.1, from coordinate 1,048 downwards.
TTGATAAATTCTGGATTCTGCAATGAAGAGGTAAGATATAAATCTATAAACTATTGAAATAAAGCTTTTGAGGTACGGAAGCGTGGACATCAGCCGGAAATATTCCTATTGAGATATAATTGAAATTATCGAATAATTTAATGTGTTTTTCCACATTAAGTGAACAAAGATGCATATTCGCTACTGCTAAATGTGTTCGTTGATGAGCTATTCTTTCGGATGACTGAGGACTGACCATTACATCGAACGTCATTGAACCTACATTTAGGACTGTGCAGATAATGTGGACATCAGTAGTATATATATTCCCATTGAGATATAATTAAAATTATCATGCATGTTTCTTCTCATTCATATTATGTTTCTTAGTGTTTGCAACTCAACTTTTCTTTCTAGTGACTGACAAATGTCCTTTCGAGCAACGTCATTCCATATAGAGCTACAAAACAATGTCAAAGTTGTTACCAGTTGCCAGTGTTTATGTTTCGGCATCTTGTACCAAACGTCCGGGCTCGGTCCCTTTATGAGCGAGTTCTGTCGACGCAATTGTTCACACTTACGTTTTGAGGACTGGTTTAGTCACGAGGAAACAAATATAAATAGTCATTTTTATAAGCTAAACGCTTGTTTCGCAATCGATGTAAAATAACTGAGTGTAAACTAACCAGTTGCCTTAGCCAAAGCACATTTCTAAGTCTAAACCTGGTGTGTCACCCAGTGGTCATAAATGAGTCGCCGTGAAATCATTAAAACGTTTATTTAATATGACGTAATACACAGATCAAGTATTAATTGTTCGGTGTTTAAACACCGCTTTAAAAAAATCAAATATATAAAACGGCGTTTTCCGGGTGGGTTACCAGTTCTACTGGTCCATTTTTCCTGACACGAGTCAGTCAGTCGAAATGCCGCAACCATGAGCGACAAGGGGAGCTTCCATTACTACCATGTTTAAATACTTTAAATACCCTGTCGGGGCTCGAACTCACGACTTCCCATACTCGAGGCGGACCCCCTACCACTACACCACCGAGGCGGACGCTCTACC
>JAUELF010272139.1:0-10807 GCA_031471495.1 Clinocardium nuttallii | reverse complement strand
AACGGGGTTGTTTTCCCACAACCTCTAGTCAACAGATGACACGATAAGGGGGAGTAAACGGGGTTGTTTTCCCACAACCTCTAGTCAACAGATGACAAGATAAGGGGGAGTAAACGGGGTTGTTTTCCCACAACCTCTAGTCAACAGATGACACGATAAGGGGGAGTAAACGGGGTTGTTTTCCCACAAACTCTGTTATAACTCACCCGAACCCTTTTTTCTGAGTACTCAAAAGAATCGTTTCACAGACGAATAAGCATTTTAGAATATATAAAATACCCCTTATCTAGAGTTCTGGTTAGTTTAAGTGGGTATTGATTGCATTTTGATTCATCAAAGAATAATTACGAACGGTAATAACCAATGTTATACCAATCTTCCTGTCAAAAAGACACGTATGAAGTTTCATCCTACCGTGTCATATAGTCAGAATAAGTCTGTAAAAGTGTATAGGAGAGTTGTGTACACAAATGTTGAAGAGTTTTCCTTAAGTTCGTCTTCATTTTCTTTACAAACAATTCGAAGATAATTAAATCAAGTTAAATCGAGTTTAAACCGATTGATGTACTCGTATATATCCAATACCAAACGTATGTGCCAGTGCGAGGGTATGTTTTGTTTGTAAGGTGCTATTACTCTGCAATCATTTATCTTTATTTCACTATAAAATGTCTAAAATATAAGCGGATGCTCTATTTATTGCCAACGGGAACTTTGAAAGTAAAAACATGCCGACGGTAAGCTAATCTTGATCGACGTAAAAAACCTGAATCAGTTCGAAAATCTTTCTTCGGTTCTCAGAATGTATGACGCAAAATAATAAGGATGCTTTTGAATGTCTTTGGGTCTTGTTGCAGTATGAGTGGGGTTAAATATAATAGAAATTGTCTTGAGAAAAAGTATATTTACAGACAGGAAATTTATCTGAATCCTTTTTCAATACAATATAACCATTTCCCATATACAACAAATCGGCAGCAGACGACTTTGAGAGCATCTAGAAAATCTCCATGAAGGAACGTGTAATTATTGAATGAGTTGAAATCATAGTGGCTAGGTAAAACATTGCTCATAATGAGACATTTCTCATTTTACCGAAATAATTTCAAGAGTCGACTGCTTCAAAGGTGGCATAGAACGTCTGTGCGTTGGAAAAGGATAAAAGGTTGAAAGTATGAAAGCTACAAAACTTACCCATTTCGTCCCGTGACCTTTGGATTTTTTCAATTTGTATGCCAACTTGGTTGCTATAACTGACAGGAGAGTAAAGGAATAACTAAATAGATAAATGAACTACTTAGAATAAGAACAGTTATCAAATTATATCTCCGAATTGTTAATGTTGTACTAACCTTTGTGAAAAGATAAATCTTGCCCATCATTCTAGATCAGGTCAGAATCATTTAGTAAGATGTCGATAAGTAAACGGAAGTGTTTGAAGTTTTGTTAATACAAGGACGGCGAATGGTCCAATGTTGTAATTTCTGAATGTTCCATATTGACCAATCAAATCACTGGTTTACTATTCAAGTAGACAAGGGGTAAATCATGCGCTTTGATTGGACAATCTATACGAATCTGATTTGACATCGAACAGAGTTGTAGATGTATTTATATAATGCGAAAACTGTCCAAATATTGACTGTTTTGATGGCTAATCTTGAAACTTAATTAAGTATCATGGTCGATCGGGTTTTCTTGAATGTGGTTGTTTAAAATGATTCCCAAGTCTATATCGGTTATCATTAAAAGCCATCCGTTTAGGGTTAATTCGAAAAGGCTGACAGTCATTGCAGTTTGAAAGTAATATTAAAGTTATTTCTTTTCCGAAAATATCCGAGCTTGACTCAAACGATTCCATGGATAAAATTATGTAAATACCAGAGTAGGCCCCGATTGATTCAAGTTGACTGTTTCCGTAAATAGCCGAGAATGCGTAGATTGGAACTAAAACATGTATGCACATGCAGCTGTTAAAGGATACATAAAACCAGCATAAGTCCCATAACTATGGTGTTGGTTAGTTGTATGATGAACATCTTCCATTTTTTACAGCACACATATCGGATTTTGAAGGTCAATGTCGTCTGTAGTGCACAATAAACCGTGCCAAGTCCAAATGCTAAAAATGCGCCGATGTAATGGGGGACGCGTTGTACCTCAGTCTGTGGATAGAAAAACAAGATATGTTTGTGAAGCAACAATTTCCTAGGATGGTAACACATTATATGTTTGTAGATTGCTTAATTGATTGCGATTTAACGCCGTTTTCAACCACTCTTGCGTCATATCACGGCGGTCAGGTCGCTAACACATGTGTTTTCTGACTTTTCCACAATATTACTCATACTTTACAAGCAACTGTCTGCTTTTCCACATATACTGTTAGCTCATTGGTGGAAGACCACAATGTTTTGAACTATCTTCAACAATCATACCTTAATTGATAAGAATTTTCCATAAATCTTGCTCGATGTTTTCGAAGTCGTCAGATTGTTGTATGTGCAAAATGGATTGGATAATCGATTTCAAGTGGCCATACGAGGATGTCGAACAGTAAAATAGCCTTTATTTACCTGAAAGTTGGCTACCATACTGAGGCCAAATGCTGATATGATCCCAGATACAAGACTGGCCAGGTTTATTTTATAATAACGGTCATTCGGTTTGATGTCCTTCAACAAGAGGAACTTCTTTACAAATAAATATCGCAGAATAGCGTTCATACCCACTGAAAAAGATGATACATATACCATATAATGGGCTTCAAACCGACCTAAATATACAGTAATATTGCTCTGTAAATTAAAATGTGTTCATTCAATCGAAACATTCCGCATTGGCCGTTAACGTCGACGATTTAGAAACGAGAGTCCCGTGTTCGATCTCCAGACGCGACACGACGGTCATGATGGAGTTCCCTGGGACAGGGCTAATTTCCTATCCTAGTACTGGTGTGTTTATCTAGGGACAATAAATAATGAACTGTGGCCGAGATAAAACTGAAATAATGTTGAGAACGTCGTAAAACCCCAATAAAACAAACTGTAGAATAAGGTTTATAATCTAATGACAAACACACACACAAATACGGTAGAACTGGGTTTACACACATACACCACGTAATAATGACTGAAATATCGATGCGGAAATTTAGATTTCTTGACCCAATTGATACATACTGTAGAATGGGGTTGATCACCAATTGGCATACACAAACAAATATAATACCGTAGAAAGGGTTCAAATCCAATGAGTGCCCAGTTACTAACTTTTCCATATTTACTCTTTGACAAATTGGTTTAAGTCGAATGCATTTTGGCGGAAAAAAATACTGTTTGGAAGACGCAAGCACAAACTTGTAAGGATGGCCTTGATAATCAGGTCAAAGTTAAATATCAAGACCATTTGTCTGACATCATACATTTGATTACGTAAGGTATAGCCATGCATGCAATCTCTGGCGGTTCAGAATGTGTTGACACATATTTTGCTACGAATTTTAGAAAAAAATAGTAAAAATGTCAGTCGGGCGTTCATACACCCATGACGTCACTCAGTAGCGGCGTCGTGTCACCAACAAGCGTTCATCCAGTGAAGCAAGCAGTCGGATAGTTTACAAAATCATATAAAACAATTGTCAAAAGTGTTAATACAAATTCTCAATCATCAACCAGACTCACGAAACCGTGTGCCACGCATAGCCACGGATTTGTGAAATTAGTGAAATATTGTAAGTCAAACTTACGCATGACGGCTCCTATATTGACCATCTGTCCAAATACACATCTCTCTGGAGCTTCTATAGCTGTGTGACTGTAATGGAAATAGAAAAATGGGATGCATACAGACGCTTTCGTCTGACGCGGAGTGAAAACATTGCTCTTGATGAGAAATTTCTCCTTTTGTCACAATGTGTTCATATCCCTATTTAATTGTCATTTATTCATTTAAAGAGAGTTTCCATACTTTTGCCAAGATGTTTTCAACTCATCTGCTTCATATGTGTTGCATGTGGGAAAGGGTTAGCATAGGTGTAGTCAACCTACACTCACTCAAGTATACATCCATGTAATACCAAACGGAATGCATCAAATCGCCCAATGCGGCTCATACTATATATGAGCCGTCCCTCGAGAAAACATGTTGTTTAACAGCTCGAAATAATTTGAACAGGAACGATCGAGGAACATTTGTGCCAAATTATTTTAAAAATCGGCGAGTTCGTTTGGACTAGAAGATTTATGTTAAAGTTTTGGCATTTACCCCTCTTTCTGATGCCTAAGCAAACAAAGTTAAAAATTGAATTATTTTATTATGTGAACAACTTTGAAATGGGATCATCGAAAGAACGTTCCTGTAACAAATATTGAACTAAGTCTATTGGTTAAGGAAGATACGTTGTTTGTCGTAAATGTGAACAGACAGATAGACAGCCGTCGGACGGTAAGGGAACACAAGTTCGTGCTGAGGTGAGCTAATGACATAGTTTTTATACCGTATAAATGAGTATGTATATATACCTGATATATGACCGTATAAATTAGTATGTATATATATACCTGATATATGGAAAATTGGCCTCTGTATGGTTATAGGACACCGCAATGGCATATCTGAAATACACAAAACGTAATTCATCAATATCTGAAATACACAAAACGTAATTCATAAATATCAGAAATACACAAAACGTAATTCATCAATATCTGAAATACACAAAACGTAATTCAAAACGTAATTCATAAATATCTGAAATACACAAAACGTAATTAATCAATATCTGAAATACACAAAACGTAATTCATAAATATCTGAAATACACAAAACGTAATTCATCAATATCTGAAATACACAAAACGTAATTCATACATATTTGGAATGAACTTAAAGAAAGCTTTTAACATTTCTCAAAAAGTTGAAACTTCTATAATACAAGGGGAACATAAAGGTCTTATAACGCTCAACTGACACACCTGAGTTTTAAATAGCAGACAACACATTGTGAGCGTCTTGTGCAGCGTGCTGAACGGGTTTAACACTTTTAGTAAAAGTCTACTTGAGGACAAGTAGTGTGAAATCAATGTGTCATTTGGGTTTCTGTTCTATTAGGAGATATCGTTTAACGGTGTTGTCTTTTTTTCTATTTTCAACGACGGTGGCCATCTTGTGTAGCAGAGCAAAACAGTTTTAACAGTTCTGGTAGAGGGTTACGTAGGCACACTTGTGTAACATTATTTTGAAATTGGGTCAGTTGTTCTTGAAGAGATTTCATTTAAATGATTGTTTTTATCAGCTTTGGTGGCCATCCTCTGCAGTGGGGTCTTCTGTCGTTACGCACAACGGTTTGCAAGATTCTGGTAGATCAAATATTGAAAAACGTTAGTGTGATATCATTTTATAATTTGGCGGTTCAGGAGGTGATGTCATTTTAAGATATTTCTATTTAAGCGAAGATGGCAAATCATGCGCCATGGGGCGGAACTGTCTGAAGCATTTTGATAGACACTGGACCAGTGGTTAAGGCAGATTTGTCATTCAAAGATTATTCTAGTTTTAGCTTTGACGGCCATATTTTACAGCGGAGCGTAACGGTTTGAACCATTTTAACGAGGATCATCTATGGAACATTCCTGTATGATTGTTTTGAAGTCGGATTAATAGTTCCAGAGGAGTAGTTTTGAACGGATGGCGGACGGTGAGTGATCCTAATAGCTAATCAAGTTCAACGAATGAATGTGCAATGTTGAAAACACAACATACTTTGAGAAAATGGGATACTGCACATATTAAGCAATTTTTAAAATGTTCGCTAAATGTTGTCAATTGGAACAATTGACGATTTATGCCCCCTGCATCAGACAATGGTCGAACTAAATGTAACCACACTTTAAACTACACTTTCAATAACCGATGTCTGCGACAAACAGAACCAGATCAAATGATCAAAGCAGATGATGACACAACCGAATCGAAGTAAACAGAAAATAAAATATTTTGGACACAGCAGAAACTTCTCATGGTGAGCAATTTCTCCTTTTGTCATTGTGTGTTCAGCTGTATAAAACTGCAACGGCGTCGAACGTCGCCTGTATTACTGCAGCGTACACCATAATACACACACCATATACCACAAATACAACCAAAACCGAAGTATATTCTAACATTTATCAAAACAGATATGTTACAACTAAAACATTTAAAATCAGCATGCCAACGTTTTTAAGAACCAATTAGAAATCTGCTGGGATGTTATCTGGTGGAATCCAAACCAGACGCTTTATTTTCCACTTTCAAAGCGCTTCAATAACTTCGATCAGAGAGCAAACATGTGCAGCAGATCCAATGCTGATTACATAATATCAAAATGATAAAATTGGCCGGGACAGAGAAAAATCAACTTTCGTACAGGAGTGACCTGTCAAGACCTTAATTCTTTCAACGCTAATGGCAATATTGAGGTTTTCGCAAAGCAACGATTGTCTCACCTAAAAACAACATTGCTTGCCTTTTAGTTATCAAAATATTGCAAAACTCTTATTACATAAAAAGCGGAGTAACCCGATTCTGAATATGGGAGAGTCTACTTTATGACATTCGGTGATGATAGAGTTAACCTGTCCGTGTGTCTCCATCTTTCCATACAATCTGTCAGATGGTCCTCAAACCGTTATTTTATCTTTTCGTTGAACGCCGTCCTCAGCAGGGGTTTCAGCCTTTTATGACGGTGGCTCATCTAACCAATCGTTCCTGGCTCTCAAGCACCAGTACAGCTAGGCTACTCCACGCAACATTTATTACGGCAACTGGCTACCTTTCAGTCGATTGTTTTGTATTTTACGCCGCTTTCAACAATGTTTCAGTTATACCAAGGCGTTTACTGGATGAGCTACCAGTACTATTGGTCCATTTATCCTGACACCAGCCAGTCAGTCGTATAGCTTTTCCCTACAACCGAGATGATTGGTGTGGAAAAAATCACGCCCGTCGCAAACATTATAGTAGTAAGTGCGGCCTCTAGTGTGTCCACAATTATATTCATTAAACACAGGACTATCTGGATCATCTTATGGTCTCGTTGAAACCGATGGAGCTATCCGGCCATCCAGAGGACTAGATACGAGGGAGTGAACCGGTCTTTTCCCACAAAAGCTCTCTTATTACTCAACCAGATGATATGTTGTGAGTACTCAAAAGAATCGTCTCACTGAGACGATTCGTTTTAGTACCATCAACATAGGGTTTGGTTGTTAAGTTAGAAGTTAAGCACATGAACAGCTCTCAATTCAACTGTTGTAACATATTTGTTAGCATGATTTTAACTAAGAACCGTACCTGTTTTAGAAAAATAACTTCTATCTCAAACTTCTATTCAAGGTTGTTCGCTACCGATGATACATCCGCGGTCGTTTGTGTCCGATGACACAGTAAGAGATATGGCCTTCAGTGGTGTAGCTTTAATCTTTAACATCGTAGAACAAACAGTAGATAGTTTTGAAAAATATCTTTGAAAAAACATGGAAGATCTCATTGGATACAAGTTGGGATATAAGAAATTTCTTGACTTGGGAGCTTTTATTTCCTTTTCTATTCCAACATTGCCGTCTGCTGCAGATTAGCAAAGAGTCGTCTTAATGTGAGAACGAGTTAAAAAAAACGTCTGATAATATTTTTGAATGAATTTTTGTTATCTATCGAATGTGATATAAACTGTTTCTAGGCACCACTAAGAAAGACAAGTTCACTGATAACTGTTGTTATCACGCTGTTCTCGGTGCGAATGATATAATGTTTCACCCCTTAAAAACGTCCCTTTGAATGGTGCACCCAAGTTATTCGAACTATTCAACCTCTCCTGTCGTCAACAGACCTCTATCATGTTTCACTTTAAACATGTTAAGTAATGGTTTTCCCTTCTTCGCGCCCAGAGTTGTAAGGTTACAATGCGAATAATTCGCTTGTGTCCAGTGGCGTAGCTCCCTTTAGGCATTGTAGGCACGTGCCTACGCATATTTTCTCAAAATGCGCTAAAATGCATCTGCGTAATGTATCGACCAGATCAGCATGCGCTGTCCGCGCATACTGATCCGGCCGACACATTCCGTCTTAGGGGGATAGATGTAATGAGTAGTGATTCCTAAAACAGAAAATCCACAAGAGGCGAAAAGTGTATATCCGGATACGCCTGAATGGCATGCTTAGGCTGATCCGGGTCGATACTTTACGCAGAGTCCACACTGTTGATTACAGTAGGTATGATTCAGTGTAAACTATTACATTGTGAGAATAAACCTACAGTAGGTATGATTCAGTGTAAACTATTACATTGTGAGAATATACCTACAGTAGGTATGATTCAGTGTAAACTATTACATTGTGAGAATCAACAGTAGGTGCTCAACCCCAGATGGAGATCAACATGTTGAAATGTGTCTACGTGATTTATGATCCAGAAAACTTTTCCTGGCAGAGACGACTTCTCATCTCTTATACAATGGAAGGCATTGGTGCAGTGGTAGAGCGTTGGCCTCTCATACAAAAGGCCCCGGGTTCGAATCCCGTGAATAGCGGGGTTTGTGCCTTTTTGTTCCGGGATTTTACCACATAAACGGCGTATGTACTAGTTAAGCCGCCAGCATTACTGAATAATTATTAAAGCTAAGCTATACACATGCGTATTATTCCCAGGAACATGTGTACGAAGTTGCACTTGAAAATGTTGGTTTATGAGTTATGCGGTCAAGTTTAATTTGTATGATGACGCAGACGACGACAAAGATGCCAAAGGTTTCACAATACCCTGACTTGTTTTCTCCGAAAAACAGACGAACTGAAAAATGTGCAGACACAATGAAGATTACCATCTATATAATAGAGCCGTTCCACGAGAAAACCAGCGTTGTGGACTTTGCGTAGGCTAACCCGGACAGACACGTTTCACCTCCTTTGGATTTTCTGTTTCAGGAATCATTACTCTATACCTCTAACCCTCTAAAACGGAATTCTGTACGGCCTGTATTAGCCTGCGCAGGTTGATCTGGGTCGATTCTTTACGCATATACCATAATGTTGGTTTTCTCGCGGGACGGCTCATATATGTATTTGGCCCCGCCACACGAAAACTGACCATTGGTTCTTTGCGAACAACGTATAACCAGATCGGTCTGCAATACAGTCAGATTAAAACTCGGGTGTACGCTATCTACTCCTACAAGTATCCGGGTCGCCGCCTCGGAGGAATGGTTCAGACGAATATCACCCTATACAAGCATTGATTGTTTGGGGTTTTACGCCGCTTTCAAAAGTTCTTCAGTTATATCAAAGCGTTTCCGGTATTGGAAAGTTATTGGTACTACAGGGTCCAATTCCACCAACCTTCTCAAGATTTCTTTTCTTGTTAGTCAGCTAGGTAACCATTTAGGTCAACTTTTTAGTCATTTACTAAAAAATATTCTACCATTCATGTTTAACAACATAGTAGGGAAACAAAAATGATAAAATATGCTTTTAAGTATTTGTTAAGAGTATTACTGAAGTCATGTTGGCAGAATTGGACATTGGTCCATTGATCCTGACACCAGCCAGTCACTCGTTGTTCTAACCCCGCAACCCAGAGCGTCAAGGATGGGAACCATTACTACCAGCATGGCATTTGGTCGACATTGTCATTCATCTAACCCTCTCGTACATACATACGCTTTCTGATGCCTCCGACACAGACAGGCGTTAAAAACATTGTTGAAAAGGTAGAAATTGCTTAAGCTTTAACATTTTTATTTAGATGATTTCAAAGCCGTCTGCTGCAGATTTTCAAAACCTCCAAAGGTCGGTTTTCGTGTAAAGTGACCCATATTTGAAAGGGGTTGCCATGAGTTACAAAACTAGGGTTGCACTTCATATAACGCTGCGCAAAAATCGCTGTATATTTAGCTCACACTATTAATGTGGGTAATAATTTTTACAATAAAAGATTATTAATATCTCGATGTGTATACGGTTTTGATTACGAAGTGAGATCCCGCAGCGGGCTGTAAGATATTACTATTAACGTTGGCTTTAAATTATAGTGTTAATGCAGCAATTCCAAGCGAATCTATTAAAATGTTTATAAATGCCCTGGACAACTTCCATTTACAATTGATTAAAAACAAAATAATGGAACTTTTATAATGAAATACCTGGTTCCAATGGTTTTAGACAATTGTTTTAGTAATTCTCGTATTTGCGAAAGTATTTTAAATAATGGACTCGAATACTTTCCTCACTGATTCGTTAGCAGTGATTCGATTAAATAAAACTTCATCAGACGGTTTCGCTTAACCGCGCTTCCCATTTTCTATATTTTGCAACCAATGTAATTAAGATCCTTATTTGTTAGAATACTCAGCACAAGCGTTGATAATATATTACATAGATTACAATATAACGTCTAGAAACGTTTCAGTCCCACAAGCATTTTGTAAGCAATTAACCCTTAACTTGATAAAATATTAGTGTTTTCTAGTATTTGCAAACAGACGTTTAATTGATTGATGTTCTGGTATCGAACGCCGCTTTCAACAATATTTCAGTTATATCATGGCTTTTTCTATAAAAGTTTCCAATACTACTGGTCCATTTATCCTGACACCAGCCAGTCAGTTGTTATTCTAACCTCACAATCACAATCCAGTACTACTGGTCCATTTATCCTGACACCAGCCAGTCAGTCGTTATTCTAACCTCACAAGCACAATCCAGTACTACTGGTCCATTTATCCTGACACCAGCCAGTCAGTCGTTATTCTAACCTCACAAGCACAATCCA
>JAUELF010272128.1:0-10807 GCA_031471495.1 Clinocardium nuttallii | reverse complement strand
TATCTGCTATCACCCTCAAGTGCATGTGATATTTATTTTATTATACCGAAAAACTACGAATTAAGAAATTGACAATATTGATAAAGACAAGTGTTACAAATTTCAGCCATTTCGGTCGTCCGACACATCTGAAAACGCTCATTGATCCAGATGCTATTAATTTAATAAGCGCATGAGAGGGAATTTTATTGGGAACCCAATAATCTATTTTTAGACTTACACGAGATCATGATGTTACATGGGTAACATCATATTTTGTTCACTGATGCGGTATGGGAATTTTATATAGGGAAAAGCATGGAGGTATAATAATAGAGAATGAATGCATTTTCAGCATTTATTGACTTATTTTTATCTTCTTATTCAACCCTGTTTCAATAGGTGACAGTTAATCAAACACAATACACATGGACTGAAGAATAACTACAGGCTAAACACAATTTCAAACTAAGCTCAAGCTATTTTGACTCCTGTGGCATATAATACCAGACATCTCCCTTGTCCATTTTGCTTCACATGAATAATTATTATGATTTGTCAAACACATGCCCAATATTTCAATTATGGCGAGCGCTGAAGACTGTACATAGGAACTCATTTGTGGACTGCCAATTCTCAGAAATTGAAAGCATGATGAACAGACAGACATCAGAAAAGTGATGGCGAAGTGTCTTTCAGCATAAGCAGCAACTCAAAAAAATGTCAGTTAGTTAAAGTGTGAGGGACAGAGAAGTGATCCCTGTGTTTCTCCCTGCTAAATGTGGCAACATCAAAACTACAGGACTGGGGAGGTAATTTTCTCAAATTTCATTCTTGAACTTAATTGTGTACTCATTAAACTTACCCCCCATTCCACCATCTTCATTGTCATCTTCCTGAAATACAGATATATTGGAGTGACAGAACTGCACTTCATAAATATATAGACAAACAAAACCCGCTGAAGACGGTAAGGCTGGATTGTCGGCAATTTGACCTACAAACCAAGGTCAAGGTCAAAGTAACCATAGAAATCAATAGAACTTGTTACTGGTTACTTTCAGGCAAAGTTTCAAGTTTGTAACTCTTTCCAGTGCTGATATTTTGCCTCAACCTGAAACTTTAACCAAAATGTTGACGGACAGACAGACGGACATTGCCAATCTATAAATCCGGCCAATAAAACAGTAAATTAAGAAATTGACATGAAGTGTCAGGTACATTTTTGTCTGAGGCAGATTACTTTCAGATGGACATTTCACATGTTATACAGTTGATTTGCAATGGCGCATGGTGACTCTCCGGCTCCTTTACTAAACCCTTTCCCGCCAGGGTCAAAATGGACCAACATACAGAAAGATGTTTTCTCATGCCTCAGCAGCAGAAACATTTGAAAAAATATTTTTACCTAGATCTTTTAAAACTTCTTACAGGATTTTGGTATGTGGGAAAGGGTTAACTGCAACCTGTGGTAAGGTAAGGACACCTTTTTTCTCTTTACCTCAAGATAGAACTCCTGATAGGTTGATTGTTTGATGTTATACACTGCTTTCAACAACTTACAAGTTTATCACAACTTGGTAAGTTACTTGAACCATAGGTTGATTTATTAACACACCAGCCAATCAATATTATTATTAATCAGTCTTAATACTAATCCTGCAACCCTGAGCACCGAGGAGGGCAGCTATTACCATAAAGTTTATAGTCTTTCTTCAGTTATCTTGTAAAAAACAATATCTTAAGGACAAAAGGTTAATACCTTATTTTCTTGATGACACAAAGGCATATAAATAATAACTTGTCCACATCCACAGGACAACAATGCTAATAGAAACTAATTGTACAACTCATGTTATAATTTTGACCAAAGATGCATCATGTAGTGATGTACTACCACCTGAAATTGATGTTTTTTAATAGATAATAAAATAAACTAATATATCATTCAGGGTTTTCATTTCAAATTAGAGGCGGCAGGTGCAAAATTTATTTCTCAAACAAATTTTTGCCGGCTCAAAACTGTCCAGTTTTGAATATTTGCTGTGAAATATTTTACAGAAAACAATTTTAATTACACAATTTAGCCTTCTACTCAATTTCTTAATGAAAACCCCGAGTTGAACGATTATGATGTATTACCTCTTTGTGATATTTAAATAGTCTCTCAACCAGGTCAGCTTTCAAACCTGAAATAAAATGAAAACAGTTATTTATTTTCTAGACAATTTTGGAACAAAGATTTGGCACTTCTTTTGGAAAATTTCATTACTATTATTTTTTATTTGGGAATAAAAACAAGGGTTAAAAGAGACTTTTGCCAATGGGAACGGGTCAGAATATCTGATACTGACCAGTAAGAATACTAAGATGCCTAGAAAAAGGCCTAGTGAGATGTTCAACTCTATTCTGAAAATTATAAACATTTTGAAGGATACATTATAATATTTAAGTAAAACGTATTTTAAAAAAGAATTTACTTCTTATAAATGTTCATAGACAATAGAACAAACTGCAAGTAAAGTCCAACTTGCCCATTATTGGGTCCATTTTTCTTAAGACTTTTGTTAAGATGACTCGACATTTGTCTGAATTTACTCTATTAAATTTGAAAAAAACATCATTATTACTTTTTAAAATTTCAAGGGTACATAATTTAGCATTTAAAAAATTTGAAACACCTGTCTTAGTATCAAATCTTCAAGTTTGATAAAAGTGATATTGTATAAATTTATTATTTTGCACAGTTTATTTGCAATTAGCAGTCAAGCTCATCGTTATCTTTTATAACAAGACAAACATCAAGAGTTAATGAACTGGTCTTTTCTAGTAACAAGAAGGACATGAGGTCCTGTTTATGCTGTATTACTCACATGACCTGAGTACTAAGGTGATTAGAATAGTGCTCAGGAAATTATTTTTTAAGCTTTGTCCTTTTACCCTGTCCGTGTAAATATGACTTCAAACTGAAAGAATGGCACTTTTTGGTAAAAAAAAATCAAATCAATTATTTCAATAGTTAACAATTGTTTTTTAAAAAAAACAATAATCAATAATGAAAGTCATGTCAATTTCTAACAATACTATAACTACTAGTACATTAATCAGTATCCGAAACAACAGGTACCCGAACTACTGTTTACTTTTCATATGTGTAAATGCTCAGGTTTTAACAATTAATTCAGCAGGCTACATCTTCGAACATATGTATTTACAAGCCTTATTTAATTACTCATTTGTATAACAAGAATCTTTGACATAAATGCTTTCAAAAATAGCAAAATTTAGCGTATTCAGAAAGTAAACAGCATGAAACACGCCGCCATTTGTACCGCACAGACGTAAACACAACGTAAGTTTCTAGGTTTGTTGTTAAAAATGATGATTGTTGCGTCGTTGCATACATATAATTCATAATGAGAATAATCTACCTGCTGTAGGTAATCCTAGCTTTGTAAGCCGTTCACGTAACTTAACAACCGTAAGTTTACGGAGATCACTCAGCTCCGTGCCGGCCACCATCTTTGTTTAGATATAGTATGGTGTTATCTCCCTTTAGAAGTTATCTCCCTTGTGTCCGACAATTTGAGAAAGAATTGATACTTTGACCAGGGATCTTATATAAATATAAGATCCCTGCTTTGACACATTAGAACATGCTTATTATGATCAGAGACATATATATATATATAGATGTGTTTTCTATGTCGAATAAGGGGCATTATTGAGTAAAGACTAATGCTATAGTAAATGAATTAGTATATACGTGCATATATTGTCTCGAGTAACATGTGTTGTACCAAGTACAATGTTCAACGTTTTTTCCCATGAATTTCTAAGTCCAAAAACGGGGCATAACTGAATAATGATTAAAGCCAGAGGTATGTAACTTGGTCTATACATGTCCATGCGTATTGTCTCTAGGAATATCTGTACTTAGTTGCGTTTGATTATATGGAACATGTTTAGAGTTATGGAGTA
The DNA here is from genome assembly GCA_031471495.1 of Clinocardium nuttallii. Classification (NCBI taxonomy): domain Eukaryota; kingdom Metazoa; phylum Mollusca; class Bivalvia; order Cardiida; family Cardiidae; genus Clinocardium; species Clinocardium nuttallii. The sequence continues at coordinate 6,847 of JAUELF010272128.1, read as the reverse complement.
AGGTAAACGTTTGGGACAATGACGACGATGCCACGGTTATCACAATAACTCGATGTTTTTCTCCAAATTACAGACGAGCTAAAAATCAACAGCTTTCGTTTGATATATATTTTGAATAGTGACCAAATGTCACACCACACGTAACAGGCATACTTTTTGGACACAGAATTAACATATTTTTCACTTGTTGAGTTATGCCAGGGACCTGGATATGCTGACTATGTTTAGGGCTTTAATTTGAGGGTTAATATCTTGTGATGCTGGATATCTAATATTGCTTCATCCAGATGATTGATTGGTTTGGGTTAACGTTTAACTTCGATTTCAACATGTTTTCATTGGTGAATTACGCATGTCACAGTGACGTTTGTCGAACGTCGGAAAGAAGGTTGGTCGAGCTGAGATTCGAAATCACAACCCCATTATTTACAGCCCGCGTCGCTACAGACTGAGCTCCCGGGACTGAGCCCTCATCCAGCTGAAGGTCAGGAATACGGGGTCAATTTATTGATTTTTCCACCAAGCTTAATCTCTGGAAACTTATAATTGCATAAGGCTTTTTCTTTAATTGTTAAAAAAAAACAAAAAAAAACTATGTCTTATCTATGTAGGAATCCGCTGTGGTCGAGTGCTTAGCGGCGGAGATTTCGAAGCCGGGTGTCCCGGGTTCGATCCCCAGCCGCGGCTCTACGGTCATGGTGGAGTGCCCTTGGGCAGCACATATTCTAGTCTAGTACTGGTTTGTTTACCCAGTGATCATGAATAATTAAATTTAAATGCGCGCTATATGACCTTAGCTGTCGATGCGCGATAAAACAATATACATTCATTCTTATCTACGTTCCGATTCATGCGACATTTCTTCGACTATTTGTGGACACTTTCCAAATCATTTGCTATGTCCTCACCAAACATTCTGTGATCTTCATATTGTTCCAGATAATCTCGCCATCTGTAATTTTAACTCTGCAACTATTAACTGCATTGTTAGTATTATATGAAGTAGGCTAGACATCATATTTAAGGGGTGGAATAACAGTCTTTAAAGGAAGTCCTTCTCCGGTCGAGAAAAAAATTACATTTCAACTAACATCTTGCTTTTCGCGTCTTTTGAAGAAGATAACAATCCAATTCCATGTTTCTCCTACAATTCTTATAGGCTATACATATATGCTGTACATATCTACATTTAGTTTCGGTCGATATACAGGTAGTGTATTAAATGTTTTCTTAGTGTGCACTTCATATATTCATTTAGAGGACAATGCTTTAAAATTTCGTTTCAATTAAGCTTTGCCATCTGTTGTTTACCCTTATAATACTCTCACTTATCCTCTGTCTTCTTGTCTGTCCTGTCTTTTTTACTATTAAAAATTCATGTACATTCTGTAATAAGTTAATTTTGTTTGTCGCATTTATTAATTGTATTATATGTTTAAATTTTATTTTCTGTAAAGTAGGATTAATAAAGTTTATATATTTACCTATTTTACCTTTTGACTTTTTCTTATATCTATTTAGGCCTAATGGCCTCTCTGATCCATCTTGATAGATTGTTTTGTCTCCGCTTCCGGTTCATATAAATCGGGCACACATTTGATTGAATTGTTCGTTCAGTGCTTGTTGTGCAAGCTTTTAAAAATTATTTACAAACACTTTTTGCTAAAATCACTTCTTCAGCTTGCTTCTTCAACTTGCTCCACGTATTTACAGCTCTTTGAGAGAAACTGTTCTTCTGTATGTTTGTCCTACTGTATCTTTAAACTCTATTTTGTTTGTCTTCTGTACTGTAACGTCGGTAGTCCTAATTTGATTAATCATGTTTTGGATCATGCCTGGAAGATCATTGATAACGATGATAAAAAGTATAGGACCTAATATCCTGCCTTGTGGGATTCCACCTGTGACAGTGGTCCACCCAGATTGACTACCATTAAGGACTTCTCTCTGTGTTCTATAGTATAGAAACTCTTTAATCCAACCGTGTTAACAGTCAGTGACACCATGTCCCTCCAATTTGAGAAAAAATGCGCCTATTGGGTACAGTATAAAATGCTTTTCGAAAATTTAGATAAAATGTGTCAATACTGTTTCCCTTGTCAAGTTCTGTACTTCATTTATCTACAAGTTCTACAGGTTGGGTTATACACGAAATTCCTTTTCTGTAACCATGTTGATTTTTGTTGAAAAGGTTGTTTCTCTCCATATAATCTATTAGTTCGTACCGAATTATTATCTCCATTAGTTTACACAGTACCGAGGTATTTATATATATAGTTTAAAGGAAGGTGTAGTGTTTGCTGTTTTCCATATTTCTGGGAATTTCATTTCGTTTAATGATTTCTAAAATGGTATGGTTACTGGTTTGACAAAGCTTTCACGTGTTTCTTTAATCAAATTTGGATGTATATCATCGGAGTCAGGAGACTTTAATTATTTCACGTTTTTAAGTATTTTCCTAATCATTTCTTCATTGATGGTTACATAACTAATTATCATGTTACATCAAGTTTGGAACATTCATCTGTGATTCTTTCATATATAGATGCACTTTAGAAATACTTGTACAGTACATTGACTTTTGTTTCAGTTTTGCTATGGATTATGTTCACTTCATCTTTTAGACATGGCATTTCTTCTTTGATCTTCGATTTGATTTGTATAAATCTACAAATAGCCTTTGAAATGTTTACTTGTCTGACTCTCTTTCTGGCCTTAAATGTAGATTGATCGTATTTTTGTTTGTTTTCGAGACTTTTGCAATACTTTTATTTTTTTCCACAGTTTCCTCTTTGTTTTTACTACAACCAGATTCGTCCAAGGATTGTTGAATTGCTTAGGTGCATATGTGCACACCGGTATTCATTCTTCTGTTACTTTTCATAATATATCGGTAAATCTTTCCCATGACCCTGAAATATCTACTCCGGTTAATTCAGAGTCCCAGTTCGTACTGTTTATACTATTATTGATTGAAACAGTCACCTTTGAAATGGTTATATTGTTTATGGTAAGTGTTATTTGATTTGGTGCTGATCATTATTTCAAATTCAATTGTGTTGTGGTCGCTGTTTCCGATAGGAGCGCCGTTTTGGGGGCTGTTGCCTAAGCAACTGCCCTCAAAGTGAACAGGTATTTCTCAGAAATCGTGTATAACTTAAAATTATACGATTTACCCCTAAAAAAGAAGTCCTTCCAACAACAAACAATGTTATGTTAACCTAGCAGATATATTTTACTTCACTTATCAATAATTTTTCTTCGTTAATCAATATTAAACGTGTCGGTTCCTCTAGCTCTGGTGGCCTATTTTACATGTTGGCATAATAATGCATCATATTCTTACTCCAGAAATTTGGATGTTAAGCGTTTTGTCCCCAAGTTCCTACTTTATATCTTTATAAATCCCCAATAAATATTTGATTTTGAAATGTAATATTTTCTGGGTTCTAAGGCGAGAATGCATATTCTTATCCATGTCTGTAGTTTTGTTCTGTAACGCTTGGGCTTCTGTTACGTAGATACAAGCGACCATTAGGTTACCCTCACTGCATTTCACAAAGATTTGACAGTATTCTATAACATTCATTTTTTTAATTATTATTGTTTATACAATATGCTGTAAGTTTAATCTTCACACAAATTATGCATCCTCTCTAGTCTCTGCTTTGCAACTCGAGTATAACATTTGTCATTTAATCCTTTAAATATATCTTGTGCAAAGCCTGACAAGGGGATAGATTGAACCAGGGAACTTCATGAAACCATTTTGATCATCAATAATGACTTTTATAACGTTCAATAAAACCACTATGTCAAGCCGTTATAAGTCTTTCCTCCTATGCTCTTACCATGACAACCCGTACGACTTGTTGGTCTCTGTACTAATGCCAGTGAAAGAGTTTAGTTTGTGTTGCCAGATATTCGCAAGAACTTGATCAGTTGTGGCTTCTTTCCATCTGGCTCGTATATCTCCCGACCTAAAGGAGGCTTTGAAAAATAAGTGTATTTCAGGTCCACTATTTCTCACGCAATCCAAAACAACATCTGGTCCGGGAAGTTTCTCCATCAGTCGAGCTAATTGAAGAAACTTCAACTGCGGGTATCTTAAATCCAAATAAAGCAACGGGCCGGACAAAATCAAGCTGTTAATTATATAGGAGTTACGTGGTCAGCCTTTTTAGGCTGACTTTATTAACCCGGCCTCGCAGTGCAGAATTTATTATCTGGCAATTAGACAGCCCCAGTCATAGTCCCCAAAGATACCAGAAGACTACTGCAAACTGGTTCCGCTTTACAAATAAAAGCCGCAAACTTCCGTCCAATTTCACTTACCTGCATTCTGTGTAAAGTCTCAGACACATAGTGGCATCACATCACTACGGCTTTAGAGGCAGAGGTCATACGAAACCCTGCGTGTCATATCAGTTGAATATTTTAATACGAATGCCAGAATTGGTAAGCAGAAAGATCATGCTCTCCTGGAAAGTTTAAGAAAATCGGTTTTTTTTTTACATAAGTCAGTGGCGTATCTAGGGTCAAATACTCCCACAGAATATATGGGGGAGCCCCTGAAGCTAAATGTTTAGGCCATTTCAATTGCTCATTTTTGGAATTCGAAGTCTCCCGTGAGTATGGGAGTATGCCTAAGTGTTGTATCCGCGGGCATACTTTGTCCTGGATACGATACTTCTGCGTGGACGGACTTGAAAGTGTTGCTGGACTGCGTGAGCTCAGACACGATAACAGTCATATCCGGTGTACGTCACGGTTTAGTCCATAGCCCTAGCGTGTTCATGGTGTACATTAACGACTTATTCCGACAGCAGCATCCCGTAAATATGGTTACTTTGCAGATGACACAGTTGTTGTTTCTATGACGATTGCAGACAACCAAACGGACAGTGCTTGAACTTCGCCCAGACGTCGACAAAGTACAAGAATTAGTCATCACTTAACTGGAACATGAGTTTAACCCTTCGCCTCATATAGACGCTTTCTGACGCATTGGCAGCAGACGGCTTTTTGAAAACATAGTGACAAAAGAAGAAATTGCTCGTTTTGAGCAATTTTTCCTTTTACCACAATGTTTTCGCATTTAAGTCATAGGTAATCCATTCAATTATGGAGATTTTCCTTTTTTGACAAAATATATTAAAAGTCGTCTGCTGCAGAATAGTCGTATGAGGAAAAGGGTTAAATCTTTCCACGTGCCAAGTTATTTGTAGGGCTTAGTCCCGGGTTATTTAATACTCTTTCTGGTCAGTGAAATTCTCTACAAGAAGACATAGTCGTGTTTTTCTTCTCAAACTGAAATTTTAACCCTTTTTTCCTGCAATATTCAATATTTATCCTCTCTTCTAAACCTTTGCCGTGTTCACGGAAACTATCGATCTACTGATCGGGAATCTACGTTTTGCACTTTTCATTTTACGGACGCAGTTCCGGAAACAACCGAGCGTCGAAAAATTGTCACAGGTGACTAATTTACGTGTTGACATTTTTCGCATTTCAATAATCGACTATTTTTAGACGTTATAGGTTGTGATGTGTAATGTTTGATAACATAATACTACATACGTGAAGAGTGCATCATATTTTTATTCAGAAAATGTGAATAACCAGTTTAAATTGTAAGAAATTAAAGACAGAAGGAATTCATTCGGATAACAGGTAAGAACTTTGTAATGGACGCTTTAAAAATGTGTCAACAAACATGAGACATTTGTTTCAAGCGTATTTCTGAGCTTTTATTGACTTAATAACTTTCTACGTAATAGTCAAATTGTGTTTGCCTGAATACTAGATGGGTGAATATTGAGCCTGAAACATAAACTATTAAATGTCTCTGGTTGGACTGACAATGTTCATTTCTCTATATATGTGATCATATGTGACAATTGTCGGATTTACCGTACATGTACAGTATATCCGATTTTATCGTTTTCTAATCTATACAACAAACCTTCCAAGTTCCAACAGAAAACTTTGAAAAAAAATCTTGGCAAACATATGGTTAACGTTTATAAATAAAGGGGTATACCGTATAAGTATTAAATGGAATTGAAAACATTGTACCAAAAGGAGCAATTTTTATATAATGTTGTTTTTGACTTGTTTTACTTGCTACAAATATTTGTTTGTTTTCACAGAAGTAATTATATACATTTGTGAATATGACTTGCATTACAGGAGTATCTGAATGCTGATTTATAATGTTAAGTTGAAACCTGCATGGACCCAGCAATTTTGTAAAGAAGATCCAGTTAGGTCCTGATAGGTAAACGACTCCAAAGTCATATGATTGAGGTTAACAGGAAAGTTTGGGGTTGCTAGCCGTTTCAAATCAAACATCACCCAGTTATAAATGGGGGGTAATTTAAATTTAGATATCTCCGGCCTCATCTGACAATTCTATGGAAATAAAATTGTTAATGTTATGGGAATGGGGTGCCGTAGAGGTACAGACGTACAATTGTACATCATGGTTAGTGCCTGGATGGATGCCCTGATGTTGCGAACCTCTGTGAAGTACCTGTTTACAAATGGTACCCTAGGATTCCAGTGATGTTGCTCCGCTCTGGCGTACTGCTAGTGCGCAGTTGTGCTACTTCAGGTCCAAGTCAAGAGAAAAGTCGGAGAAAAGTAATGGGAATGGGGTAAAGGTACAAATACCACTTCTATAGACCTGCTGTAGAAGCCAGCTTTTACATGTAAAGCGATGTTTGTAGTATGGTTGGCTTTTTTCACAAATTAAAGCTGTTTCTGCCTGGATGGGTGACCTGCGGTGGCTTAACCCTTTCCCTCATATAGATGCTTTCCGACGCCTCTGCAGCAGACAGCTTTT
>JAUELF010272117.1:0-10807 GCA_031471495.1 Clinocardium nuttallii | reverse complement strand
AATTACCTCCCTTTAGTGAGAAAAATATTAATGATTCTCTTTACATAATTTATTATAGATCATGCGATGCAAACAAAAACACCAACACAATGCTTTAAACAACCTATAAAATTGCAATGCAAAGATCAGTTCAATGCCGTACTTAAATTTTCATTTTTTGAATTTTTAACCTTTTTTAAGATTTTGTTTAAAGATTTATATAAAAAGAAAAAAATATTGAAATGTCATTGCAAATGCCAAGTGTGTTGGTAAATAACGATATTAAAACAATGATAATGACAGACCATTAAGGATGTATGTGTGTTTTAAAAATAAATTTATGCAGTCTCTTCCAGCGACATTGATGCCTTGCATCAACTTTCTCTTGTTTATACATGTACACAAAATCACTGACCTGTGCCAGTCTCGTTTAAAATCTAAAAGTGGCATTTGACTATATATATAGGCTAAGTTAGCGACGAACCCGAGTTCCTCATGAACGGCAAGAATGTGTGACGTCATATGAACTTCTGACCCCGAGTTAGAAGAGTTCCAAGCAATTATTGAAGCTGGTGTGTAAATAATTTTAAAGGCATCGCGGGTTTTGCTATTGCGCATCACAGCTGCGAAACTTTGACGGGTGCCTGTGATTTTGTAACCTGTATAATTTATTATTATGTTGGTGCTCGTACCCTGTCGTGTGTTCAATAGTAAACACAACGTAAACACGTTTAAGCTATGCCTATCAAACGGAACGAAACCTACCTGTTTTATGAATCAAAAACATGTAGGACAAGGTTTGGTTAATCGACTAAGGAACGGTATATCGACGAAACCTATATAGGTTTCGCAACACAGGTTTTGAGTTTTGTGACTATGGAACACAGGGCTGGTATAAGTGAATTCGTAACCTATCGTAAATGTTTATGTAACTATTGTAATTTTTACATTAAATTGCAGAATTTGTTTTTACAAAATATGTTTTATTATATTTTGATGTAATATCATTAATAAATAATTAAAAAGTTAAACATTACGGCCATATAGATTGTGTATGAATGCACTATATTATGCCGAAAATGCCGATGTTTGAATAATGTGGCTAGGGTTGTACAATTATGCATATTTTTTAAAGCCATGGAAACCTATCCTTTTTTGCTCTTTTTACCTCAGTAATATATGGAGAAATGTTTATAAATCATTTTGTTTGAATTATCAATAGTAAAAAAAATAATATTACCCTAAAAGTGGAAACAATTGCTCCAAAAAGCGCCCCAAAAGGCGCCCCATAATTGTGGCCGGTCTGACCTTTTGGCCTCATAAATGTATATGTTTAAAGTATTCTATACAATTAGTGATGCCTTTCCAGCTGCACACACATAGAGCACCAAATTGAACAGGAATTAGCTCCAGAAAATACTTGAAAGTATGCATACAAGCCAATTTGTTATTATTTAGACTTCCAATAAAATGCTCGAAAATTTGACTAAAGTTGACTAAATCGTCGTTTTTCGAAAGCACTTTACACAAATATCTATCTCGGTGACCAATATATATTTTTTCATATTAGTTTTTGCATTTGGGAGAGGAATACATAGTCCAAAGTACCAGAGATTATCAATAGTGAATCTATTTAGTAGCATATGCCTTTAATAAGGTGAAGTTTTAAAATGAAATGTTCTGCATACAAACCTTTAATTGTTTTCATTGAAAGAAAATCAATGAAAACGTATGACATATAATATTAAAGAGCAAAGTATTAATCATTTTTGAAACATGATCAGTTATTTATCGTCAATTGAAACTTATACTCCCCTTGGGAGCCTCTGGTAATCTCCAGTCGTCTAACGTGTTCTCGGTCTTGTTCCATTTCTTAGTGTTTTCTTATATTGATTGCCGTTTATTTTTTTTTAAAGATATTTCTTGTTATCATTGTGATATGTGTTACAAAGCATTTTTAATATACATTTCATTTTTAACAGTTATTATTAACACCAAAGTCACTAAAACATATTTATTTCAAAATATCATACAAATATACAAGATAAATATATACAAGAAAGTGTGATCGGACGTGCAATTAGTCATTCAATTCGTTCCTTTCAACACATGTAGAAATATATCCATTCACCAAAATGCTTTCAAAAGTGGTCTGTGTTTAGCATCGGAAGATATCTACTTGTGTTAAGAATATGCATTTAGTTGAACAATATACTCCGTCTCAGCATATACGCATTAACAATACATTTTGCAGTCTGTCTAGGATACTTTTGGATAATCTCAATACATTGCCTTTGGTGAGACATTAATATGAATTGGTTGATAAATATATCACTGTAAATATCGTTTCTTATTCTGTCATATAATGTTCACCTCAATATAAAATGCTCTTCACTTTCTATTTCCTGGCAGTTACATAATTTGCAAAGTCTAGTGTATATGAGCCGTCTCGCGACTAACATAATGGTCTCTGCGTGACGACCCTGGTCCGTCTAAGCATGTCACGCAGCCTAACCCGGACATACACTTTTCGCCTCTTGTGGATTTGCTGTTTCAGGAATCATTACCCTATACATCTATCCCCCTGAGGCGGAATGCCGCGGACCGGATCAGTCTGCATGGATAGCACAGGCCATTCTGGTCGATACATTACGCCGATGCCATAAGGTTTGTTTTCTTGTGGGACGGCTCATATATTATTAGAAATGTGATATACTTATAAGAAACGCATAGTTATGATGTAAAGAAATGGTATAGAAATGAATGCTAAAACAAACTCATGTAACTTGATGTTGTGTATTCTGTTACAACAAACACCTTTTAGACAATGACTTAACTTTACGGTAAACATCCACGGTAAACGTCACCTAACATAAATTAACTCGGATTATTGACCTGTTCAAGTGATCAATGGATTTTAACTTCATTCATTTATGTATTGTCACATTTAAAAGTTATGTATAGCTATAAGTGTAGGTTAATAATGAAATATTGTCACATTTGAAAGTTATGTATAGCTATAAGTATAGGTTAATAATGAAATATTGTCACATTTGAAAGTTATGTATAGCTATAAGTGTAGGTTAATAATGAAATATTGTCACATTTGAAAGTTATGTATAGCTATAAGTGTAGGTTAATAATGAAATACCAGGCAGGGATTACATCATATCTAGAAAGTATCACTGCAGCTTTTCTGGTTGCTTATATGAGTAATCAGAGCTGCTGTTTCTCTGTTTTCTAAGGACAGAACTGCTCAATGAAACATTAGAAATAAAGGTGAGTATGTTGTCCCTCATTCACCATCATCTTGTGGACAAGGAAGGAGAATGTGCACGAGTGTCGGGTCAAATCTCACAGCCTTTTCAAACTCGACAAAGCTAATCAATCCATCTTTATTCTCGTCTGCAGATTCAAAAAGTTGATCCGCGAATTCCTCCGGTGTTAATTCGAAGGTCTCGTCTGTTGATGCTATCAGATTATAAACGGCCTGGAAGTATATGTCAAACAATAAGATGTGACTTAAAATGATTGGTGTAAAATGATTGACGTACATTTCATGAATTTGAATGAAGACCATCGATGTTTCCGCTAATGAGAATATATCACCAACATACTAATGTGGCAATCCCCTTTAGTGTTCATGCAGCAAATATTCATCAAGATTTCAAACTTTAATAAATATGGTATGCGTTTGGTATAAGACAATATAACCCCACGTCTATCGTGCGTTCATTCGTTATCCATTAACATGATCGATTAGTTCGAGCATTGTAATACTTTCGACTGGACAGTACAATTAACTTATAGTGCAGTTAAATGTGTCCACATACAGTACAGTTAATTATGTCTCACACACAGTACATTTAACTCTGTCCCTAGGACAGTACAGTTAACTCTGTCCACATACAGTACAGTTAATTCTATCCACATACAGTAAAGTTAACTCTATCCCACATACAGTACAGTTAACTATGTCCACATACCGTACAGTTAACTCTGTCCCACATACAGTACAGTTAACAATGTCCACATTGAGTACAGTTAACTCTATCCCACATACAGTACAGTTAATTCTGTCCACATGCAGTACAGTTAACTTTGTCTCACATACAGTACAGTTAACTATGTCCACATAGAGTACTCTGTCCACATATATTGCAGTTAACTCTGTCCAATATACAGTAAAGTTAACTATGTCCACATACAGTACAGTTAAATCCGTCCCGCAGACAGTACAGTTAACTTTGTCCCATATACAGGAGAGTTAACTGTGTACAACATAGAGTTCAGTTACCTATGTTCCACAGACAGTACAGTTAACTTTGTCCCACATACAGTACAGTAAACTCTGTCCCATATACAGTACAGTAACATCTGTCCCACATACAGTACAGTTAACTCTTTCCCATAGACAGTACAGTTAACTCTGTCCCATAGACATAACACTATGTCCCACAGACAGTACAGTTAACTATACCCCGTAAATAGGAGAGTTAACTTTGTACAACATAGAGTTCAGTTACATATGTCCCACATACAGTCCTGTTAACATTGTCCCACATAGCGTTCAGTTAACTCTATCCAATTGACAGTACAGTTAACTTTGTCCCACATAAAGTTAGTTAACTCTTTCCCAGATAAAATACAGTTATTTTTATCCCACATAGAGTTCAGTTAACTCTATCCCAGATACATAACATTTAACTTTGTCCCACATAAAGTTCAGTTAACTCTGACCCACATACAACCAATCGGTTTTAAAAGTTTCTCAGTATAGATATTTCACAGATGTAAATATAATTATTAAGTAGATAATTTGCTGCTTGTTTTGATTAACTTCTGTTTTTACCGCAATGGTTTTGGCAGGCTTGCTGCACATTTATCCAAATGCGTCTGCATCTGGGAAAGGGGTTCACGCTCATTTTAAATAATAATTACTGTAAAGCGTTGTTTTACTACATACAGTAAAGTAACGAGTTAACGACTGTACCGAATAAGCGTAACCTGTGCACTGCCAGGACGTCTCGGAGCTTTGTTATTGTTGGAGAAAATACAAATAACAGTTCAATTTTAAATATGTTTAGAAATAATAACTGCACAATTCATCTTTTAATTCAGTAATATACTTTTCGTTTCCTTACTCGGCTAACAGATTTATACTGACACCAAACCATCAGTCGTAATGTTATCATTACCATAACGACTAACATATGTATACTGACACCAAACCATCAGTCGTAATGCTATCTTTACCATAACGACTGATATATTTATAGTGACACCAAACCATCAGTCGTAATGTTATCATTACCATAACGGCTGACATATTTATACTAACACCAAACTATCAGTCGTACTGTTATCATTACCATAACGGCTGACATATTTATACTAACACCAAACCATCAGTCGTAATGGTATCATTAACATAACGACTGACATACTTATACTAACACCAAACCATCAGTCGTAATGTTATCATTACCATAACGGTTGCCAGAATTACCATCAGTCGTAATGTTAGCATTACCATAACGGCTGACACTTAACCATCAGTCGTAATTTTATTATTACCATAACGGTTGCCATAATTACCAACAGTCGTAATGTTATCATTACCATAACGGCTGACATTTAATCATGTCGTTATGTTATCATTACCATAACGGTTGACACTTGTCGTAATGTTATCATTACCATAACGGCTGACACTAAACAATCAGTCGTAATGTTATCATTACCATACCGACTGACACTTAATCATCAGTCGTAATGTTATCATTACCATAACGGTTGACACTTAACCATCAGTCGTAATGTTATCATTACCATAACGGCTGACATTAAACCATCAGTCGTAATGTTATCATTATTATAACGGCTGACATTTAATCAACAGTCGTGATGTTATCATTACCATAACGGCTGACATTTAATCATCAGTCGTAATGCTATCATTACCATAACGGCTGACACTAACCATCAGTCGTAATTATATTATTACCATAACGGCTGACATTTAATCATCAGTCGTAATGTTATCATTACCATAACGGCTGACACTTAACCATCAGTCGTAATGTTATCATTACCATAACTGCTGACACTTAACCATCAGTCGTAATGTTATCATTACCATAACGGCTGACATTTAACCATCAGTCGTAATGTTATCATTACCATAACGTCTGACACTAAACCATCAGTCGTAATGTTATCATTACCATAACGGCTGACACTAAACCATTAGTCGTAATTTTATCATTACCATAACGGCTGACACTAAACCATCAGTCGTAATGTTATCATTACCATAACGGATGACATTAAATCATCAATCGTAATGTTATCATTACCATAACGGCTGACACTAAACCATTAATCGTAATGTTATCATTACCATAACTGGTGACATTAAATCATCAATCGTAATGTTATCATTACCATAACGGCTGACACTAAACCATTAATCGTAATGTTATGATTGCCATAACGGCTGACACTTAATCATCAGTCGTAATGATATCATTACCATAACGGCTGACACTAAACCATCAGTCATAATGTTATCATTACCATAACGGCTGACACTAAACCATCAGTCGTAATGTTATCAGAATGCAGCTCAATTTTAGCCGTTTAATACCTATGATATGTTTTATAATAGTCTTCTCTGAAACATCAGGCAAAACTAGATTTTTTAACATTGTTATCGAAAGTCGTTTACTGCAGATGCTTCAGAAGTCATTTGTGTCAGATAAAATGAAACCCTTATCCCGATTGTCAGGACTTTAAACAACATCTAACTTATCCATTTATGCGCAGCTTTGAAAACAATTAGCCAACAATACAGGCCAATATCAACATGCATATACGATACGTGTAATCTTGATGAAAACAATTAGCCAACAATACAGGCCAATATCAACATGCATATACGCTACGTGTAATCTTGATGAAAACAATTAGCCAACAATACAGGCCAATATCAACATGCATATACGCTACGTGTAATCGTGGTGAACACAATTAGCCAACAATACAGGCCAATATCAACATGCATGTACGCTATGTGTAATCTTGATGAAAACAATTAGCCAACAATACAGGCCAATATCAACATGCATGTACGCTATGTGTAATCGTGATGAACACAATTAGCCAACAATACAGGCCAATATCAACATGCATATACGCTATGTGTAATCGTGATGAAAACAATTAGCCAACAATACAGGCCAATATCAACATGCATATACGCTACGTGTAATCGTGATGAAAACAATTAGCCAACAATACAGGCCAATATCAACATGCATATACGCTATGTGTAATCTTGATGAAAACAATTAGCCAACAATACAGGCCAATATCAACATGCATATACGCTATGTGTAATCGTGGTGAACACAATTAGCCAACAATACAGGCCAATATCAACATGCGTATACGCTATGTATAATCGTGATCGCTACTGTTCGTCACGAATTGATTAACCTTAATAAAAATATTGTTTGTGGACAGAATAAATAGATCACCTTAACGATTCCCAGTAATTCCCATCTATCTATTGCTCCGTTTTTATCCGCATCATAAACCCCGAAAAAGAACTCCAATTTTCTCCGTCTCTGTTCTTCCGTTACTCCAAATTTACCATCAGTTAGACTCAGCCCAATCAAAAATTCTTCAAAAGATACTTTCCCATCACCATTTAGATCGAAAGCTTTGAATATATGTTCCGCTAATTCGCCTGCTTTGGTGCCGAAAATGGTGGTATACACGTATACGAAGTCTTTCTTCGCCAGTACACGTTTTCCCTTCGTCTGATCGTTAAATAGTTCCCAATGATCTCGGATTTCTGTTATGTCCATGTTCGGTACAGATTGGTAGAGTTTCTCCAGAAGTTTACAAGTCGGTCTATGAGACCCAGCTAACTTGCCTTTCTGATTTCCCATGCTTTGTTTGATGTTCAAAATTGGTTTCAAATTCCAGAATTTTTGTTTTGTTGTTTATGAATTCCCCCGAGATGTATATACAAACTATCAATATACTTAACACCAGACCTTGATTAAAACCAATAGCGTATCCCGAAGTTCAGTATAAACTGCAGACAATTAAAGCCGACAACTTCCTCATATGAACACTTGTCTACTTTGTTTAATTAACCCTTTCCTCGACA
Organism: Clinocardium nuttallii; assembly: GCA_031471495.1. Taxonomy (NCBI): domain Eukaryota; kingdom Metazoa; phylum Mollusca; class Bivalvia; order Cardiida; family Cardiidae; genus Clinocardium; species Clinocardium nuttallii. Next base: position 2,646 of record JAUELF010272117.1, on the reverse strand, counting down.
AACCTTGTCCAAAAGAAAACGGTCAATAAGAAATGTGTCATAATGAACAAGTTGTCATTTTCTACAATGCTTTATACTTTCCCTAAAATGTCAATATAAATAGGTACACATGCTTATCTGATTACGACTTTTAATAGTTTACAGCCAGTACGAGAAGCATTCCTCGTTTTTATCGATTTTCTTTGTATTTTTCTATTTGAATTATACAATTCACAAGTGTCTTTTAAACATATCGTATGAAGTAATGGAGGGATTTTCCGCTGTTTTTTTTACACTTCAGAAAAGTAGAAGACAAAACCTTAACTACTTCAACATTCATATGTCGATTCATTCGCTTTGGTGATTTCTTTTAAACCCGTTACAATGTTAATCAATACATGAACATGACATGCAATCATCTTAATAATTACAGGGTCACACTGCTCTGTTAATCAATAACACGCGAAGATTGTAGTCAAGATAAGACTGCATGATTGCACAGGTTGACCTCCAGTGTTCGGAAACATATAGTCACGTTTAAAAAGATAAAGGTTTTTATTACTCAGCCAAGTTGACCTGATCTTGACCTGTGTAGACAGACATGTAGGATAGTACTGTGAGAAATGTATTATAGTATTATATACTTTATATTATTATTGAGATAAATAAATAAAATCAGTTGATGGAAAGAAATGTATGTCATAATAATATAAGAGCCGTCCGGCGAGAAAACCAATATTAATGCATCCGCGTAACGCATCGACCAGATCAGCCTGCGCTGCTCGCGCATACTGATCCGGACCGACACATCCCGTCTCAGGGGGATAAAGGTATAGAGTAATGATTCCTGGAACAGAATATCCACAGTAGGTGAAACGTGTCTGTTCGGGTTAGCCTCCGCGACATGCTTAGGCGAATCAGGATCGACACTTTACGCAGAGTTGGTTGGCTCGCGAGACGGCTCAATTATATAACCTGCATGATTATATATACCATTGCAAATACATGCAATTTAAGATACGTAAATACAACACGGCGGATGAAAAGTCCGTATTTTGATTCGCGTCATTTAACTTTGACTATAATTGTCAACACAAATTACAATACCATGTGTCGCTACTGCACCATACCTTTATATCTCAACACAAATTACAAAACCATGTGTCGCTACTTCACCATAACACACCCTATACATCTCAACACAAAATAGAAAACCAAGTATCGCTACTGCACGATAACACACCCTTTATATCTCAACACAAAATAGAAAACCAAGTATCGCTACTGCACGATAAAACACCCTATATATCTCAACACAAAATAGAAAACCAAGTATCGCTACTGCACGATAACACACCCTATATATCTCAACACAAAATACAAGATCAGGTATCGATACTGCACCATAACACACCCAATATATCTCAACACAAAATAGAAAAGCAAGTATCGCTACTGCACGATAACACAATTTATGTATCAATACAAATTACAAGATCAGGTATCGATACTACACCATAACACACCCAATATATCTCAACACAAAATAGAAAACAAAGTATCGCTACTGCACGATAACACACCCTTTATATCTCAATACAAATTACAAGATCATGTATCGATACTGCACCATAACACACCCAATATATCTTTACACAAATGACAATGCCAGGTCAATACTGTTGAGTAATACACATACTGTTAGAGGAGGGTAAACATACAATGTTTGAACATCGATTCAGGAAGTTTACAAAACGTATTGACATTACACAATATTTTGATGTGAAATAAAGAATCTTGAACCCTGAACCTGATATGTTTTATTTTAGTCCTTTTTATAATCAATCAAGCAAGCACCTTCTGTTATTACGATCTTTATCTATAAAAAGACGCCGTTATATGGCTGAAAGACGCCGTTATATGACTGAAAGACGCCGTTATAGGACTGAAAGACGCCGTTATATGACTGAAAGACGCCTGTTATATGACTGAAAGACGCCGCTTTATGACTGAAAGACGCCGTTATATGACTGAAACATTGTTGAAAACGGCGCTCAACTTTAGAATATAAATTGTAAATTGAAAGACCTGTTTGAAACCTTTCGAGATCAATGAACACTCTGGATATAACAATGTGTGAATCCTGGTAGAATATAAACGTTCAGCGGAAATAGAACGATTCTTTCTTTTCTATATTACTCATTTGAGTTTTGTGCTGTAAGGTCGACACACTTCACGACCCGGGCTAAGGTAGAATTGTTGATTGTGAATAGGGACGACTCTAAACTATTCCTGTCCTATCTTGTATATCTGTTAACCCTTATCCCTTTTTACGTGGCTTTAAGCAACATTTATGAACATTGCGAACAGTCTAATATTGGTCTAATGTGTTTGCTACTAACTGGTTAGATCGTAGTAATATAATTGTATGCATGTTCTTATTTTTTCGAGGATGTTGATTGCTAGTTGGGGTATTCTGCGGTATGAGTTATCTGGTTTAAATTTTTATGTTAATATGTTGGTTCAGAATTTTTTTTAGACCTTAACTTAACCGCTGAAACTTTGTCGCTCTCAGGTGGTAGGGCATTGCGTTCCGTTATCTCAAAAATCCACAATTTTAAATCCGTTGGGGTTCAAACGTACACAAAACTATATAATTCGTGTGTT